>JANHZU010005156.1:7658-20971 GCA_032468055.1 Acrochordus granulatus | reverse complement strand
TAAAACCGGAATGGTAAGTTTGATTGTAACAAACAAAATCTGCCTAGATTATCAACGGAAGGCTCTGTGCAATCCCCAGGTTGAACCTTTGACTCTTATACTTGTGGAGTGACTCAAGCCTGATGACCATCTTCACCCCTGGCTCTACCCTTCCTTCTTCAAAGTTGCTGAAGAAACAATCGTAAGTTGAGGACTACCTACATGAATTTCTAGGCATTGTAAACCTTTTTAAGTTAAATAAGTCAATTATTCCTCCTTGTCTCATGGAGTGAGTGTCTGTGTTTTACCACTACAACCTCTTCCAACCTGGTGCCCCTCTGGATGATTTCAACTACCAGACCCATACGACTGGGATTCCAAGACCAGAGTTGGAAAACTCTGCTGTAAATGGAAGAGAGTGAAAGACCCTCTCTTCCCGATATATTCCCCCAGCCCATCAGGACAGGAGGACAGGGCATGCTACAGTCCCATTGATTAGAGACCGTCATTTGATGGGACCACGAAAAAGGACCTTCTTGGTGGTAGCCCCTTCTCTATGAAACATAATTTCTCCTGAGTTATGATTGGCCCCTACCTTGTTGCTCTTCCAAAAGGCCCTAAAGATGTGGTTTTGACAGTAGTCCTGAGATCCTAAATGGAGATGGAGTTGACCAAATGGTTGATTTGATTGTGTTGCTGCTGCCATGGGGTGGAGAGTGGGTTTTTTTAAACAGATTTGTATTATATGATGGATATTAAAAGTTTTGTAAACTGCCTGGAGTCACACTGTGTGTTAATTGGGCAGCTATATAAATACGAATCAATCGATAATAATATTTTTTACCTGCTTGGACAGGTAATGAGCAACCTCATTGTTGCTTTTCTTTCTTGTTCTTCCTGCATGTTTCTTGCTGGCTGGGCTTTTTTTCTCTTGGTCTCCTCTGTGTGAAAAAAAAATAAAGCTACATATTTTTTGCACCTACAAGATCTTCAACTCTTTGAAACCGCAGGGAGAGACAGTCACCTCCTGCTCTAACTCTGGCTAGTCATTCACCCTAAGATATCTGCACGAATAGGGAAATAGTTTATTGTTTTCTTTTACTTTATATTTTACTTTCACAGAGTCTTTCTAGCCTTCTAGATTGCTATGGAGCCAGTTCCAAAGCACCTCCTTTATGCCCAAAAGGTCACCAAATATTTGGGCACTGATAATATATTTCAACAATACATTTCAATGCTGTGTCAATTAGCAGCTTCTCTGCAAAGTTCATATGACAGCGAATGTCATTCCGGAAAATTTAAAACAAAGAAGTTAGGAGTAATTTTAGTGAGATTTATTTTTAATTATAGAATTGCTGTAAGATCTAAAGTTAGCATTTCACTTCCTCCTAGACAAGCAAGTCTTTTGTTTCCTCTTGATTTTTTAAAAAAATTACCCTTAGTTTTTGCATTGCAAAATCCAACCCAGCTCAAAGTAACTTACAAAAGAAGAAAAAAAACAGGGGACAACCACAGTGTCCCAACCCATAGCAAGAGGGTCCTCCTTACCCCAAATTAGGTTTGGGATTGCCCCTCCCAAAAAGAACATTGGGTTCTTTTTGGGACTGCCCCTCCCAAAAAGAACTTGGACAAAAACCTCATTTGAGAAGACTTGATGAAGTCCACTTAAATCAGCAAAAAGAGCAGAGAAATCTAGCCAATCCCATTTCATTCTGTTGAGAAAGGACCTCCTTTCCCACATGGACATCTGCTGGAAGTGTGGATTTCAGCTTCCAGAATTCCCCGCGCACAAATCCATGGTTGAGAATCCTGGGAGCTGAGATGACCTGAAAACCTGACAGCATGTTCAGATTTCCTCTCAGAGGTCTCCACTCCCTTCATGGAGGACATGGGATGGTGCTGGTGGCACTTCAAGAAGAACCGAGGAGCAGAAGACACAAATGGTCCACGGGAGCTGAGTGGAGATCTGGAAAGTTAGAAGGCGAGTTCAAGGTGGCGACCTGGACCTCCATAGATGAGCAAATTGCCCAGGCCCGCTCAAGGAGCTTTGGAAGACCTTTGTGAGGACTTTGTGCAGACCGGATGATGATTTCACGTTCTGATGAACTTACGTTGGGCACGTCTCCTATTAAGGCAGAATTACTCTGGGTTGGCTCTTCAGTCTCTGCAAAGAAAAATTGTGACCGTTACCCGGATGGGCCCCAGTGGCCCTCAGGAGCTGTTTGGGGATGTCTGGCTCTTCCCATCTTTTTCAGGGAAAATACAAAGAAAAATTAAGCTGCCTAAATGTAATTTTCTTTTTTTCCTCCCTTTGGGATGGGCCCGCCCCCGCCCCTTCCTTCCTTCCTTCCTTCCTTCCTTCCTTCCTTCCTTCCTTCCTTCCTTCCTTCCTAAACAGTGTCTCCCCCTCCCAAACGGTGCCGAATAGAGCTGACATTAAGGATTGTGTTGCTGTCCACAGGGGCAGGCAATGAATCCACTTAAAGGGCTCGGTTTAAATATGGCGTCGAGCATCAAAACCAGAAGCAGGGGAAGGAGCATTGATACGCATGCATGGCTGGTCCACAGAGTCAGTCAGTTAGTCATGCAAGTTGAATCACGTAGAGGTTTTATTTCATGTTAGCGCAAACAAAACAAGCCCCCACTTCAAGTGTCCACATATGACGGCAAGAAAGAACAAAACCCACTTTGCAAAATGCAACAAAGCCAAACGAAAGCAACCCACGGAGTCATGGATTCTGACTAAAAGATCCTGGGAAGGAGCATCTCAGTGTACAGTTCGGGACTGTTGCGAAGCCTCAGACCCGTCAGCATCCTGAAAAACGTTTCAGAAAACATTCTAGCCCTGAAGCGATGCGATGAATAAGCAAACAAGAACGTCAGCGTTCTTCTGTCAAATCCACTGACATTTCTCGTTCGGAAGTAAGGGAAGTGCAATCGACCCACGGACACGTTTTCCAGCTGTGGCTTCTGCTCAAGCAGAAACATTTTGCAACCAGCAAGTGCCCCAAACTATTTTTTGTCCTCTCTTTCCGGCTTAAGAAAATGGTCTCTCTTCCGTTCCTTTGTGCCTCCGCCTGCTCCAAGTTAATTTCCACATCTTTCCCGAAGATCAGACATTTTCCTTCTCCTTCCCAATGGCCGCCCCTTCGCTAGCCAGGTTGTGCTTCCGGAGAGGACGTTGCATGTGCCTGTCTGCCCTCTGAAGTCACGTTGTCCGAAGCACAACTCACAAAAGGAACATAAATGCAACATTTCTGGAAAAGCATCCACGGACTGCGTCAGTGCTCATCGGAAGAGAACGAAGAGAGGACCTTCTGCAGGTCCTCACGTCGTAGGCCATGGGTCAGCCACGGCAGATTCTGAACTGAGTTAAGCCAGATTATCTCGGCTTGTCCACCGCGCAGCATCGCAAGCTTCTCAGCAGATTTCAGACGCGTCCCTCACTGCATTGTTGGCTCCTTCAGCGGAAAGAGGCCTGAAATGCTTTGGGTGAAAGGCAGATGGGCCGAGAGAGGTGGCCGGCGTGGTGCCCTTGAGCTTCTGTGCTGCCTTATGCGCTCTTCTGTTAGAGAGTCCAAGGCTGTGAGTGTTGATTCGACTTATTCGCCGCCCATCTCGCTAAGAGGGGCTAACAATAAAACCAGTATGGTCCAAAACAGGTCTCTTCTCTCAGCTCAGACTCGAGCCGTCAGGACCACATCCTCCTGCACAGCAGGCTCCGTACAAAAGAACACACACAGGCTTTGTAAACATGTACAGGGAGGGAGCGAGGATGAGGAAGGAGGGAAGGCAGGCAGGCAGGAAGGGCCGTGTGTTCAGTGGGAATAACATTTCTAGAGAGCGATTGAGGCTTTGCTTTAAAGCAACAGAACGAAGGAGCTTAACAGAACAAGGAGCTTCTTTGTCATCATTATTTGCCCTGAGGCCTCCAGATGCTAGTCTCCAGTTCTGGGGAAAGCAGGAAGGGACGAAGGAGGAGGGGTATGAAGGAGGTCCCTCTTGTCCCATTCAACAGTCTGCAGCATCACCTGCCAAATAATTTGGAGGAAAAATCCAACAACCTGCGATTAAAACTTGGTTATGGATGACAGTTATTCATGGTTCAACATTGAAATCGTTCTGCATTCCTAAATAGGCCTCTTTAATCAGAAAAGTGTAAAAAGGAAGAGCTGCAACCCAACCCAACGCCCCGTCACGCCCCACCAGCAAGTTTCAAGAGCTGAACTCAGGGGGCTTCAGGCTGACAACTTCTGCAATTGGGAGAAAAGGCAGCCAGTTGAACTTCACCCCGTGTTTGTTGAATACCGAGTTCATTTTGAGGACCCCAGAAGGTCGAGGACCACCCCAGTGTGCCGCTTGTCCTTTGCCCTCTCCCCACGCTCCATCTGAACTTGGTCATGCTCCGCTCTTAAAGTGCAGGGGGGATGACACAGGATGGCTCAAGCATTTTCTTTTCTGCTTCTGGTTTTGTAGCTTCCTCAGAGGAAACATCGCAGGATGATTGTGCGGTCATCCCCGTTGCGATCTAGTGGCTTGTTGCAAGAGTGTTCATTCACAAATGCCTCCAAGCCTCTCCGAGCATGCTCTTAAAATCCTTAATGTGCACCAGCCTCCGAAACCTGAACATTAGCAATGTGGGTATTGTGCTTCCAGCTGAACTCCTTAATTGCACCCTCCCTTAACCCTCCCTGGGGGAGCTCTATCTCCAAATCTCCAAAGCAGTTCTCTGCCCTTTTCTATGCTTGCTCAATTTTTTTCTTTTTGGGATGCGTGTGTCTCTGTGTTTCTGTGTGTAGCGACTCTTCCTGTCTGATTTGGCAGGAGTTTGCTCTCACCGGAGGAGGCAAACATTACCTGGGCCTTTGACAGTGTTGCATTGACCCTCCTTTGCAGCTGTGGAAGGAAAAGAAACCACGTGAAACACAGGAAGCGGGTGAATTGTGAGTCACAAATGCTATCTTTGGAGCAAGGTGGGGTGTGCGCAAATGCTTTGTGGCTGCTCTTGGGAGAAGCCCACAAAAATTGTGAGTGGGGGCAATGAGAGATTCGTCAAGCCACATGTTAGGTAGCTTTTTCAGCAAAGGGTTTTGGGTCTCCGGTCCTGCTGGTACTAGCTTGCCAGAACCCTCCTTCCCATTTGCTGTGGGGCATCTGCTGAGCAGCTGGTTGTGTAGGAACCAACAATGGAAGTCTGCACAGCCACCCCTTGGCAGCTGCCCAAACGATGGTGGCAGAGCAGGAGCTGCTGAGTAATTGCTGTTGGCAGGGCAGGGAGAGGCAACTCCCGGGGTTGCTGATCCCCCAGACACAGATGTTGCCTCTGTGAAGCTGGGAAACAAGATGGACCTCCCTTCTGTGAGCCTTTCTCTTTGCCCCCTAGGGAAGCCTGGGTGTCCCACATGCCTGAGACCTCAGGGAGATGCTCTTTGCCCATATATATCTTTCTTTACGGCGCTGAGGGGAGAAAAACTCAAGATGGTGGCCGCAGCCCTGGGATCCAAGCCTTGCCCTCTTCATTGGGTGTTGGCCGACTTTTCCTGCAAAGACCAGCCTTGGAGACAGGTGGCCTGGGGTCCTGGAGGATGCAGGGAAGAGCCCAGATTAAAGTGGCTGGGCCCTCCCACTGCTGGAACATGAAAGGCGTGGTAAAGGGTGCCCTGGGATGGGGGCAAGGACATGCCCACCTTATGGCCCACAGACCCTGGGGGTGACTTTCTGGCTAGTCTTTTTTCTCTTTTTGAATGGAGAGAGGTGGGGGGAAATGGGAGAGTAGAATTTGGTCAGTGGAGGTTTTGCAAAGGGTGTGCACACCTTGGATATGTCCTGTACGGCTCTTCTTCCACCAACACGCAACGGCAACTATGACAGCCAGAATGAGAACAGGTACAATCAGGCCCGTGATCCAGCCACGTCTCCTAGACTGCCCACTTTCTGCAAAAAAGAAAGAGAATGTATCAACCTGGTCAATTATGAGAAATCCTGCAGGGGCCTGTTTGCTATCCAGGTAGTCCACGTTTAGGGACTGTTTTCCTCACACTGATGACCGTGGCAGGTCTGTAAAGCAAAGGAAGCTGAAAGTCAGATCGTCAGCACAGTTGCGGTTTCATTTAGCAACTGCTTTGCTAAACGACCAAGTTGTCGGTTCCAGTTGTGGTTGCTAAACCTGCATGGGCAATTTTTCTCTATTCACAGTTCCTGCAACTGACCGTCCTGAGCTGCCAACAGGAGCAAGTTGTCACCTACAAAGACCACAGCCTTAAACCTGCCTTCCTGCCTTCCTTCCTTCCTTCCTTCCTTCCTTCCTTCCTTATCTGGATCGTGCGGCCTTCTCTTCACCTCTGGCTGTAACTCACATCTGGAGCATGAGCTAGCGGAATGTAAGAATGGGACTTGACTAACTCCGTGATCTATAAGGAACATCGCCCCATCTCTGAAAAGTCCCTTCGGAGCATCTTCTCCAGTGGCCGTCCAGGCTAGATCTATCGCAACCTTGAGCCACTGAGAGATTCGTGGCCACAGTGGAATAGATCGCAGCCTTTCATTTCAGCTTCAAGACACTGGAGGTTCCCTTCTTCTTGTGCTCTGCCATGCCACAGGAGGGGGCTCTGTGATCAAGCTCATCCCGTCTGCCAGGCCACAGGAACTCTGCTCAGGTTACTACTGTCCAATTTACTTATTACTTATTTGGGATTTTTTTTATTCCCACCTTTCCTATTTTTTCTACCTTGTCTAAAATTCTTTCTCCCTCCAATTTTCCCCACCACCACAACCCTTTGAGGAGGATTGGGCTGAGAGAGGGACTGGCCCAAAGCCACCCAGTTGGCTTTCCTGACTGAGTGGGACTAGAACTCGGGGTCTCTGGTGTCTAGCCTGGTGCATTAACCACTGAATGGAAGTCGGTGGAAGACACGAACTTAAGAGAAGGTGTGCAAACTAATCCAGGAGAGGATTTGAGAGCTGAATGCCTATCCGAAGCCAAGGACTGATCCCATGACATAACTCACTAACAGTAATCATTTCATAATACTTGCAAAGCCCATCACTAGATACACCGTATAAACAGCACTATCTCATCTGGAAGTTAAGATACAAGACTCAGTTGAAGTAAAATTATTTCTCAACATAACATTTCTCAACACGATCATTTCTCAACGTAGCAACAAATTACAGCACAACCCACGCAAGTGGTGAAAAGGATAACGTTGTGATACATCAAAAACATCTCAGAAACAGCCACCAGCAGCATCATAGCACGCAAAACCATAAAGCCCTCCAAAACATCCTGTGTAAACCAAAAGGCCCAGCGGCCCCAGAAGACAAAACAGGAGTCGTCTACAACGTACGGTGCAAGGATTGCAACAGCCACCATCTAGGACAAACAGGCAGAAGATTAGCCACACATCCAGGAACACGAACTAGCAGTCAGAAGACAAGATGAAAATTCTTCAATTGCACCACACGCGGACAAACTTCACCATAGTTTCAATTGGGAAACTGGGCATCGTGGATCGAGCTAAATCCAAAAATGTTAGGGAATTCCTGGAAGCTTGGCACTCAGACACATCAGCCAACAGGCTCCAAGAGGTTTTACTACGTACCATTCAAAGGAGACAATCAAAAGGAGGCAAAAAGACCAAAGTACCTCTTCACCAGCAATCAACGCCCAGATCAGCAGAGAGTAACACCAAAATCAACGCTAGGCCGACAGTCAAGAAGCAAACAATGTCCTAATCAAGGAAGTAGCAACTCGGACCAGTAAACAGGGAATAGCCTAGCCAAGAACGCTCCCTCCGCCACTGACGGCCAGCCAGCAGCATGCAAAGAGAGCAAGCCCCACTCTCCTCTCGCACAGCCAATGAAACATCTGCAGGAAGGCGGCCAAGGACTGCACAGTTCAACCCTGAGCTACAGATATTCTGTCAAGAGCAACAAATTGCCAAATCATCTGGATACAGGGAAATTAAGATGAGGCTAAAGAACAGGCATTTTTCAAGAGCAATAGTGACACTTAATGCTTCTATAGCTTCACTGTGGAAGGTGTTAAGGGATCGGGCAATATATGGAATGTGATGAGTGTGTCGGGGATTTTATTGCATTTTTTATAGTTTTAAATGGTTTATATGTTTTTAAGGTTGCTGTTTTACGGTTTGGTTTGGAAGTATTTTGTTCGCATTGGGAAGGTTGCACTCAATTTCCTAGGATTTTACAATGTTGTTGTATTTTACAATGACAATAAAGTTATTTATCCATCCATCCCATATTCGGCAATACCTTCTTACCGTCTACGCGTGAGATATCACCAATTCATACTCATACCCGTAATCAAACCCCTTTTGTTCAGAGATTTATCACCTTTGGACTACAGGAGCAAACATGCTCAGGAACAAATCCAGGCCCCTGTCTGAGAGTTAGCTTTGCAAAACACATCCTGGTGCCCCCATCCTGCCATACCGGGGTCCGTGCTGACACCCTCAGGTGCTTGTGCCAAGATCAGTTGAAGAAATCACGTTAAATGAAGAGGCAGTAGGCATTTTGGCTACTAACAAGAGGCACTTAATGATTCTATCTGGAGCTTGATCACCTCCTAATCCATCACCTAGTAATAAATAGGTAGAGATGGCTAAGTCTCACAATGTACACATACATATGTACAAACACACACACACAGACATTTACATGACGGGGAAGGTATATTCCCAAATAGTATTTTCTTTTATTGTATGTTTAGGCACTTTGAATAGTTTGAATGCTCTGTTCTGGCCTGTTTGTTGTTGGAAAGAAACTCATAACAAATCGAGGAGAATCTCTGCCGCTCAGGTTGAACTG
Organism: Acrochordus granulatus; assembly: GCA_032468055.1. NCBI lineage: Eukaryota > Metazoa > Chordata > Lepidosauria > Squamata > Acrochordidae > Acrochordus > Acrochordus granulatus. The sequence goes on along the minus strand of JANHZU010005156.1, from coordinate 12,163 downwards.
TGGGGTCCTTGACGTTCTCTGAGCTTGGAGGTTTTCGTGCAGATATTTCATGAACCAACCAGGTTCCCTCTTCAGTGTGAGGAGCATGAAGTTTGCTCTCTGCCTCTATAAAGCAGGTTGCCCTGCCGTGTTGCTGTGCCGCTGGTGGCGGTTTTCTCCTGAGCGGCTCCTTGGTTAAGACACTGTTTCCTGGTTATTTGTCTGGTGTGAAACCCTACCGGAAAGGATGCGTTCGGGTGGGATCGTGCCACAGGCCGAGCAAGGAAATGTCTGCAGGAAAACAAGCAATTCGGAGAGGACCACGGACCCCCGGAAGCTCATCAGTTGAGCCATAAAAGATCAGGGTGGCTTCTAAATGCGGTTCTGACTCCCGAAAGTCGCATCGCAGTTACAGGAGCCTCCCTAGTTTGGCCACCTTGCACCTCCTTGAAGGAGGGATCCATTCTGTACTCTCAGGGGAGGGGGAGCCCCTTGGAGTACTGCCAAAGAGCGCACAGAGGAGCGCAAGCTATAAGGGTGTGGTGCAGCTCACCGTTGTCTTGGGGGGCCTCCGTCACAGGTCTCCTCCCTGGGGTTCAACGTGATGGGCAGAACGCAAGTGCAACAGAGCAGATCGAAAGGAAACAGAGATCAGGTGGTGAGCAATCACGTACCTCTGGCTCGGCGAAGCTGCCCCTCCAGCCGCTACAGCCCACCTTCGAAGCCCACCGCCGAGCCTCGCCGAGCCCACTGGCCTCCCCGGGACCTCCCACACAGGCTGGTGCATTTTAAAGCGGTTTTCTCAGGCCAAAGCGTCTCTCTCTGGTCTTTCCTGCAGCACAAAACCGCTGCCAGTGAAAGCAGGGGAGACGGGAGCAAACAGAGGGCAGGAAGTGCAGGCAATGCGTTCCGGCTTGGAAAGTGAGCTCAGTAACTGAGTCGTCAAATGCAACCGAGGCATTGATATTCCACTTGTTTTGCACACAAGACGTGTGTGTGTGCAGCTAGCTGAGGGCAAATCCATCTTCTCTACTGCCAAACTGGAAAACACACTTCGATCCAACAGCTTTGCCGTTCAGGAGGCGGATTTAGATGGGCAAATCCTGTGAGCTGGAAGGTTTGAGAGGAACCTTCCACAACTGTCCTTGCACCTCCTCGAGATCTGCCTAGCAGGGAATCAGAAGAGGAATTCTGACTCCTTGCTCGAGGATCCTTCCACGCTCCTAACTGCCCTGACTCAGGGTCCCTGGAGCCCAGAGACCAGGCAAGGCAAGGCAATTTGGCCTCAGCGTCCCGAATTAAGTGGTCAGAAGCCTGTTCCGCGCTCCATTGGCCATGGGGCTCGGCGGCTGCTTTCGCCTGGATTTGCCCAAAGTACATTTTGCAGGTGGGGCTTCTTCATGCACACCTCCAAGTCTTTATTGCCTCGCCTTTTATCATCTGTGAGCCTGCCATCTCTCACAATTCCGCTGTGAATTTGAAAAAGTTCCCCAGTTCCGATTAGTGACATCAAATAATCAAAGTCTGGTTGCCTTCTTTGAGAAGGTTTTTGCAAGCTTTTGCAATTTTGCCGTTATTCATACGTTTGCGCAGCATTTGTGTTCTGGATTGTTCCTTGCAGCCCAACACCTTCCGGACCCCCATGGTTCTCCTGCACAAAGAGCTGTGGGAACCTGTCCAGGTGTCTTTTCTCTCCCAACTCATTGTCAGATTCATCTTTGGTCCCAAGGCCTCTTTCGAGGAGAGGAAAACTTACCAGCACAAACCTGCCTTACGGAGACTGTCCTGGATGCGCTGCCAACCGGGTTTTCTGCCGTGCAGGTGGCATTGAGGTCACGTTCTTGGGGGATGAGCTTGATCACAGAGCCCCCCAGGGTGGGATCCGTCCTCCGGAGGGCTGAGGTCCAGCTGAGCCTCACCCCGTCTTCCCAGGTCTCTGTCGAGCAGCTCAGCTGCCAAGTTCCGTTTCCGCCCGTGTCGCGGGAGCAATTCACTCTCAGCTGAGGGCCCAGCAAGCGTCCTGAGCAGAGATGGAGAGAGGCCATTCGCGAGAGACCCGGGAATCCCAGGACGGCCGAGGAGCGGCAACAGTGGCTATGCGCAGATTAGAGCAGGGGAGATGTGCGCGTCACATTTGCTGTTACAGGTCAGCCCACAGCCACGCCAGCTCAACGAAGGACGTTCGCCGCGAAGGGAGAGACTCACCACGATAGGGACAGGAGGTACCCCTCGTGCTCTGCCTCCCTCCGAGCCCTTTTTCTGCAAACCATGGATGGTGAGCCTCCGGGCTCGCTCACTGAGGAGACCCTTGGCTCTTCCCCAAGGGTTCGTGGTTCCAGCCGGTCCAACCAGATCCACCGAGAGGATCCTCAGCTGCCTCTCCCGAGTTGTAGCCTCAGAACAAACCCGCCCCTCTTCTCGCTATCCCATCTGGGGTCCTGCTAGGCCTGGCCCAGTCCAGCCTGGCCCCTATGGAGAGAAAAGCCTGGGGGGAGGTGGGCCCACAGGCCCCCTTCCTGGCAGAAGGGTTTGCAGGACGTGGTTTGAGCTCCGTTTCCGACCTGCCGTAGAACTGCAGGTCCTCACTTGGTGAGGACCGAAGCACTTGGTCTTGGTGTGGAAGATGGGGCAGGGTGGAATCAGGAGGAAAATGGTGGTGCTTGGGGCGTGGGGGGCAGACCTAAGCGAGGATCGGCCTGATCAGAACATTCTGAGCCGATTTCCTAGCGAGGAGAGATGAATCTTTGCCCACACATCCGACGGGCAGAGTGTACTGGGGCAGAAGTGAGAAAGGAGGGAGCGGCAGGTGAGCAACTCCGGGGCTCTGCCCAGACACCGAACCCCCAAATGCTCCCTATGAACAGAAAAGCCCCCCCCATTCCACATGGCCCTGGCAGGGGGCGAGCCAAGAGGTCTCTGTCACGGCTGGGATACTTACGAAAAACCTGCAGATCAAAGGACTCTTCTGCCACAGTTTTGTTTGCTTTTAAGACAATTTCTGCGGTGAATCTGCCCTCGTCCGTTTGCTCTAGAGGGCCGAGACGCAGTTCTCTGCAGACCTCGGAGACACTCACTCTCCCTTGGTTGGTTGGGAGGGGGACCAGAAGCTGACATGGCTCCCCAAAGGTCACCACAGCAATAGATGTAGACTTGCTCCCAACAGTTTTTGTCCAGGAAATCGTTTCAAAGGGTTGAGAGTCCTTCGGTTGGAAAGTGACAGACTCCCCCAGGACACCAATCAATTCTTCTGTTCTAGACGTTCCTGCAAGGGAAGAGGGAAGAAGCCTTCAAACTTGGGTCACAAGAGACCTCCCAAGCACCCCATTTCTGACCTGATTCCAGGAACACCTTTTCTGAGAAAGGGCAAAGCGGTTAGAAGACGTGGTGGGGGCTCTCTGGCAACAGACTTTCCTTCTTAGGGTAGCAACAGGGGTTCCAACATCCTCCTTCGGAGCTGAGTCCTTCTCTGGGGCTCAAAAAGAGGATCTTCCCAACCAGAGAAACCCCAACTCTGCCAAGCCTCAGGCCGACCAGGACACCTGAAGGAGTCACCTGGAGGACCCCGGATGGGGTGACTCAAAGTATCAATTGGGTTCAGCCTCTCTCCACCCAGGCAGATGACCTGGGAGTCCGATGTGACGCCACTGTGGGGTATTTCTTCCCCTCAACTCGGGTGGAAGGAGCAAGGCCAGTGGGGAGGGACACTGGCCTTGGAATGCTTCAGCTGGTTCCCGCGCACTGCAGAGGGCTGGACTGGACGTTTATGCTTCAGGGAAGCCCAGCATCTGGGGAAGCCCAGCCTTCGTTCCTGGATTCAGGCCCCCAAGACACAAATTAGCACCAAAGTAGTTTTTGGAGTTCAGAGTTCATTTAGAGTTTACCAAGGTGAAGGTATCCCTCATCCAGTTGTGTCCAACTCTCGTGCTCATCATAGCCAAGGAGCCAGTGTTGTCCAGAGATGCTTCTGCGGTCATATGGCTGGTATGACTATGCACTCAGGCGCATGTGCACCTTTCCCACTGAAGGCAGTCCCTGCTTTTCTACTTGTGTATTTACATGCTTTCGAACTGCTGAGTTGGTGGAACTAGAGCGAGTACCGGGAAGTCACCCATCTCGGGCTGCTGACTCTCCGGTCAACAAGCCCAGCACCTTAACCACTGGGCCACCACGTCCCTAGGGGTTTGTAAAGGCAAAGGTGACCCTGCCAGTCGTGACCAATTCCAGCGTGCGGTGCTCATTCCCGTTTCCAAGCCGAAGACCCGGCGTTCGTCTGAGGACGCGTCCGTGGTCACATGGCCGGCATGACCGGATGCCCAAGGCGTGCAGGCGCTGCGACCTTTCCTTATCTATCTGCTCGCATTTGCGCGCTTTCGCACTGCAAGGTGAGCGGAAGCTGCCGGAGCTCGCCATGCTGCACGGCAACGGCTTTAACCGCTTGCGCCACTGTTCATAGTTGGGCGTGAAAATGTGGTTAGGATTCAAAGAGGCCAGGGGAGCCGAGGAACCGTAGGAAGGACTCCAAGGAT
>JANHZU010005154.1:11708-25948 GCA_032468055.1 Acrochordus granulatus | reverse complement strand
TAGATAGATAGATAGATAGATAGATAGATAGATAGATAGATAGATAGATAGATAGATAGATGATAGATAGATAGATGTTTTCCCTTTTAGTTGTGTCTGACTCTAGGAGGCGGTCTCATCTCTGTTTCATAGCCAAAGTGTTGGTGTTGTCCGAAGACACTTCTGTGGTCATGTGGCTGGTTTGACTATATGCCAAGGCACACAGAAGGCTCTTACCTTTTCCACTGAAGGTGGTGCCTATTTACTTGCATTTTTACATGATCTCAAACTGCTAGGGTGGTAGGAGTAGCTTACTCCATTATGTGGTGTTTGGGTCTTGAACTCAGGTTGCCGACCTTCCATATCTATCGATGTGCCTGTATTTATCATCTGTCTATCTGTATCAATATATTTGTATCTATATCACATTTCTACACCACAAAGGGAACTAATTGTTTTAGGCAGTTTGAGCAGGATAACAAACATACATCCCAATAAACTGCAAGAAACCCTGTTTGTTCCCCCTCTTTCTGCAAAACAGTTTGAAAGTCTGTTGGTCCAAGTGATCACAGTCTTTTCTGCCGGAGAGAAAATTAGATCTCCAAATATATTCAAATAGCTCTCAACAACCACAACAAACATCCCCTGTTTACCTTTTTCAACTTCAATGGTTCGGTTTTTGTAAGTAGCGGAGCAATAAACTTGGTCAACATTATTTATCCAACGGACAAGTCCAAGGCTGGCCAATTCTTCTTTGTCTTCTTTCACAACAACAACAGAGCCATTGAATGACTCAGGTTTAGAATCTCTTTTGCCAAACTTCACTTCAATGGGATTAGGTGAGTAGTCAGTCACGAGACAAGCAGATACGTTGCCTTTTTGCAGCTGGTAGACAGAAGGTTCTGAATCTTCAAGATCTACAGTAAAAACAGACATTGATCAAAATATTAGCTGAGATCTGAAAATCTTGGAAAACATATAGAAAGTTACACTGCACCAAATCAGGATATGCATTGTCTTCTCATCTGTGTTCTACTTCCCATTGCATCCTATTTGTCATAAGAGGCAATGACATCCTGGAAACATCTGTAATTTTAAGTCTGATTATCATCATTTGCTGGAAGAACATGTGTCCAAATTTCCTGGTTTCTTTGCTAGGATCTGGGGGAAAACATTCTCGGGAGTAATCAATATAAATCATGAGTTTTTTGAGAAAGGATCAAGAGTCACTCATTGCCTTTTGAGGGCCAGGGGTTGTTCCCCCCAAAAGAAAGCAAGGTCAGGATGAAAAGAAAATGTGATTTAACTGAAAGTGTTTCAAGGCAAACTAAAAAGTAAAAAAAGTTAATGGCTGCTTCTATGCAGTTTTTAATTTCTCCCTTCTGTCAGGTTAATTACAAGATTGGTGGACTTCTGCAGGAGGTCCAGGAGTGAACCCAAACATCCTATGTGCTGTTGAGAACTCAATTTTTCTTCCCAATCTAGCATATAAGCACTGGCCTCCTCTTCGAGTACTAATCAGGCTTGACCTTGCTAAGTTTCTGAGTCTGGGCAAAAGTTAAAAAAAAGTTTTGAGACTTCAGAGCTGATACTTCTCAGTTATTAGGAAATTAGAGTTTGTGGATAGGTTCTTCATTCTGTCCCAAAGGAGGACAGAATTTATTTTGGCAAGGCTAGAAGTAGGCAGGTAGGTCTGGAGCTAAAGGACCAGCAGGTATTCCACATGCCCGAGTGATGCAGGCTTGTTTTGTTTGAAATTTAGCCTTGCCAAGTAGCATGTCAATATTCTCTGGAATGTAGGATGTTTCCTAACTAGTTTAAAAGGGATGCATCACTCAGGCATGTCTGTACCTGAAATCCCAATAAATGTTTTTTATCTTGTCTTGTTCAATCTTTTTCCCATTTATACCAGCCTTCTGAGACATTGACAATTATGAAACTTAGTTTCAGAGGTTCTGCCTTTTTCCTCCTTCCTTCTTTTGCTGAAACTGTTCAAACTCTGCATCGCTGTCATTCTTTCATTCTCCAAGCCAAAATGGACCCTCAGGGAAGCTTGCAGTGTACATCCATGCACAAATCCACAACACAAGAACAAAAAATTGGCATACATCTATTTTGACTTGTGCACTTTTTTTTTTGGCAACACAAGCTATTCATGTCTTTAAGCACTTGCAAAACTTTTGTTCCAACACTGATTTCCGAGAAGAATCTCAAAGTTTACACCTCCCTGTAGGCCCTCATTTGATGCTATCATCTGATGATTAAAACCTTGCAATCTGAACAGTAGCATCTTGTGCTACATTTCCTGCTGTTGTTTTGGTTTCGTGTATTAGCTGAAGCGTGACCTTAAAGAAATGTGCACCAATTTTGGACCAAAATTTGCATTCACTCTACAGAAGGATCAAATGCAAGGATACAAGGGTTGCAGTAAGAGCTTCTGAACTGTAAGATCTCTATGTATAAGACCATGTAACTGGTTGTGATTTGAGAACGTAAATAAGCATAAAATGTTCCATGGTTAGGGTTATGGCATCTGAGTTCTGCAATGTTCTGAAAAACTACCAGGAATAGCCCTAGAATTACTGAATTGGGTGAACTGGAGGAAGAACAGCACAAGCCTAGTGTTAATTTAAATAACAACTCAGTTGAGATGGACACCTATCATACTATTTTTCTACATTCAATTATCTAGGCCATTGTTGGCTGCATGTGACAAATTCACATTTGTTCGTTCTGTCTGAGAATCCTAGAGTTGCGGCTCAACAAATATGGCAATACCATACTACACAAAAACCCAATGTTTTAGTCTAATGTTCAATCACCATATTATCAGCATGTAAAAGTCGTGAAATTGTCCCCCTGCAACTAATGCACACCTAAATAAGGGAAGTATAGAATGGACCAAGGTGGAATTCTTGCAAATGTACAGTACTGTGCAAAAGTCTTAGGCAGCCACTCGATTTGTTGTTTTAACAATGGTATAATGAGCATATATAATTATGTCTCAGTCTCTCTATTAGACTATTACCAGAAAATACAGGAAATTTCTATGTAGTGTTCAAAAACAGGAAAAAGCAAAAAAAAAGCAACTTCCAAAGGCGAAAGTGGCAAGTACTGTTTAATACTGACTGTTGCCTGAAGAAGCCATTTAGTTCTGAAAGTTGTGTTTGTTTAAATTTTACGTACATATTTCCTGTATTTTCTGTCTGACTCTTAATACAGAGAGCGAAAAATAATGACGGATGGTCATTAAAACTTTATGAAGCAGGTGGTGGCCTAAGGCTTTTGCACAGGACTGTACTTCCCAAAGTATCTGTTAAATTGGACGACTGTAAACAAACAATAGTCTTACCAGGGAGAACTGTAAGTCTAGTCCCACTTTCAAAATGCCATATACAATTAGTCTCCCATGTGTAATTCCAATTACTCTGCCACTTATACCTCCAGTCCCAGTGAAAGGTGTCTGTACAATACGGCAGCCATTGACACCCCTGCTTATCTGGTGGTGGTGCTATGGAAAGGTCCTTCAGCCTGACCCCCATTTTCATACAGAACATCCCATTTCTCTGCTCTGAAATTATTTTGTCACCGCGCAAGCCAAAGACATGAATATTGATCGCTAAAGGGAGTCGGTCAAGAAGTTGGTGCCTTTCCACCAGTGAAGAAGAAAAGATGAAGAAGGAAGTTCAGGATAATAAGTTCTCCATTTCTGCCAGCCAAATGGATGGTTGCTAGCACCGGTGATTGAGAAGTGAGGAATTAGCATCCTATAGAGAGTAAGGAAAAATTGATAGAGGGATGCCAGGGCAACAAAGGAGAACACGTTTTCTTGTCCAGAACAAGATAAGATTTGGAAGCAACTCGATTAGACACTTCCCTAATTCACCGAACTAGTACAACGCAGTCAGACTTGCAAGATAAAATTAGTTTTAGTTTTCTTCTGAGGTTGATTTCTTCTTCTAGTCTACCTAGTGTGGCTGATACTAAGACCTAAAGCTTACACGAAGAATTGGATTGGACCTAGATTTCATCATAGACTTGTTGTGTCCTCCAAAAGCAGGCTCCAACCGAACATTTTAAGGGCACTAGAAAGAGAAATTGAAAATAGAGGCCCACGGCTTGCTACATCAAAGGGCTTTCAAAGAGAATGAAGCAATATTGCCCTAAAGTCAAATAATTCTCCCCAAAAGAAGCATGTTCAGAAATGTTCGGCTTACCAGGGATGACAACAAGTGACGTCCCACTTCCAAAGTGAATTTTCTCCCAGCACTTTTACAAAATGGCCTTCTTGATTAAACACTTGGTTAATGTGCTTGGACTCGTAAATCCTATCTTTGTGACCCTACTAAATCTCCTCCATCTTTATGTTGCTTCACCTAAAACTCTATTATCTTTATGTCAATATTTATGTTGCTGTTATCCCTCTTTTTAAAAAAAGAGGACATGTTTAGCTTGCCCTACAGAACAGAGACTCTTTTCCTTTTTCTACATTTTCTGTAATTTCCAAACAATATGAAGCATTGGGTAAATGTTCTTACGCTGATTGCGCACAACATCTGAATTCAGCTATCACATCGACATTTCTATCCAGTTTTCACCGAGTGCGTAAAAAAATACATCTTCATTTCCACCCATTTGACTCATCGAATTCAAAGGACAAAATGTGTGCAAAAGGGAATTATCAGTACTGAACTATATATCTCAATATAACGTATCTCAAATCCATTTTCTGTTCTTTCAGATCATAGATAGATCTACTCGTGCAATTCTAAGAGTTTTATTCCTTTTTTTCAGCCTGGACTTTGCTGTAATATTCCTCTTATCACATCTGCTCCTATTAGTAAAACTAAAAGATTTTTTCCCCCAAATTACTAATCTCTGGGGCTTCATTTTGAATAAACTGTACCAGATTACAGCTTTCATTTTGCCAATCTTATAGTGTATTTCTGATGAAATGGTAGGGTACTTTATTTTAATTATAGAATACCAAGTTGAGGGTTGTCTTATCAGCCTTGAGGCATTTTAATGGAATTATCTGAAAATAAATGTAATCCTAAAGAGAGATCACCAGTTTTATTCTACGGGGAAAAACTGTTTACAATTATGTTCTCAGGTAAAAGGAAGAATTAATGAAAGCATTATTTCCTTAGAGGGTTCCTTAGATTTATTCCTTAAACATGGCATGTACAAAAATATCGACTCACCAGGATGAACTACTAGTTTGGTGCCACTCCCAAATTTAATTATATTCCATGTATCACGAGCACTGTGACACCATCTTTTACAAAATGACAAGCTTTAGGAAGAACAACTTCTGGTCTTTCCTTCAACTCATTGTACATTTTTACATTAAAAGTTTACCTCCTGCGTTAAAATATTGTCCTTCAAAGTTTCAAATATCATCTCCCTTATTTTTACTGAATAAGTACGCTTGCTATAATCATATGTTTAGAGGTGTGTAATGTGATGCCTTTGATGGCCTCCAAAGGGTTTGAAGGCACTTTCAGCATCATCTCAAAAGTTGCTACCGTCCTGTAATTTTTAATATGAAAGAAAGGAATATTATTGACTATTTGAAGATGTAAATAGCATAATGCGGAAGAAAGGAATATTATTCACTATTTAAAGATATAAATAGCATTTGATTAATTCAGTTTCAATAGAGGGTAGCACCTGTCTGGGCTTAGACACTGAGCAGGATCATTAGAATAGAAGACTTCTGGAAAATCCTGTTTTTAGGAACAAAAATATTGGAGAAGTAGATGGAGGAAAATTTGTCCCAAGATTTAAAAAAAAAATGTGTAAGCAAGCTGAAGAGAGAAGGAAACCAACTTGAAGTTAGACAAGAACTGGTAGAGGGAGATCACATAGAATATTAACTATCCTGCCACAAGACCATTTAATCCAGCAACCTAGCAGTTAATAAAAGATAATTAAGGTAATATGTGATAAAACATGGCTATCGAAGATAAAAAGGAAAGCTGGAGAGGTGTCTGGTCAAAAGAATCCCCCATTTGTACGTGAACCTATCATATATGGAGCTCTCTGGTTTTCCCCAGTCCCCATGTGTCTCTTGGCTGCTCATGGGTGTTCATAAATGTGTTAGGATGTGAGACTAATGCTTTAAGCAATTTTAATTCAAAAAATTTAAAAGTTTACCTTCTTTTAAGGTAAAACGAAATATAATAATGTTTCCAGGTAAAAGATAAAATTAATGAAAGCATAATTTCCTTAGATGTATTCCTTAAATATGGCATGTATAAAAATGTTGACTTACCAGGCTGAATTACTAGTTTGGTGCCACTTCCAAAATTAAATTTACCCCATCCACCACTTAAATAACACTGTGACACCATCCTTTACAAAATGACAACTTTTAGGAAGAGATTTGTAGGTTTACAGGGAAGACTCTATGATGTAGGAGCATCAGTCTAGAAACAGGGAGACTGTGAGTTCTAGTCCTGCTTTGGATATGAAGCCAGCTGGTGACCTTGGGCCAGTCACTCTCTCTCAGCCCTAGGAAGCAGGAAATGGCAAACCACATACTGCAATCTTGCCAAGAAAACTGCAGGGACTTATCCAGGCAGTCATCAGGTGTCCGCACTGACTTAAAGGCACACATACAACATTTTATAGAGACTCTCGGAGTCTTGGATATCCCCTCAAGCATTTTATTACTACATACACTCTCAAAGTTCTTATCTGTAACCATCCCGGGGCTATAAGCTAGGCTGAAGATGCCAAAAATGCAGTGAAAAAGGCAAGGGCAAGCCATTCCTGAATTCGGATCAATAAGAGTACATGTGGTGGCCCAGTAGCCACCAGTGGTTTAATTTGAGTCAAAAAAATTATTCTCATAGGCACTCACATTGATGGCATTAGTATTACAAATGTTGGCCAATTCAATGGGCACCTTGCTGAACCTGACTTTAAAAAAAACTATGGCGAGTTGGACCTGATCCAACTAATTGAAAGAAATGCAATGTAACTGAATAAGGTAATTTATGTACAATTAATATGATTTACTGAGCACTTTGCTAGCTTTCTCAGTCCCTTAACTCTAAATAGGCTTGGATTTAGTTAGTACCTTGATAGGAGATGAGTGGGAAATTCCAGGGTTGTATTCTGGACTCCAAAATAGGAAATTCCAGAAAAAGACAATGAGAAAAAAAAAAACTTCTATATGTTGCCAAAAAGCAACTTGAGTATCTCCATGTAGTCACTAGGAGTCAAACTCAACCTGAAGGTGCATTTACCCATCATCATCATCATCTGAATGCTGATGGATTTATCACTACACTAAAAGAGTCTTCGGATTTCGGCGGCATATAAATTTAATAAATAAATAATCAGATAAATAAATAATCCATAAATCATCATTTCTGTCCTTTCTTCTTAAATAAATAAATAAAACGTTTCTTGGCTAGTTAAATTTAACAATATGAGTCAAAAGCTGTTCTCCATATTCCGTATATTAGAAATACTGTTCTTATAGAAAGCTGTAGCTGAAATATATTCAGGCAAAATATATCTCTTTCCTATATATCATTTGAGGGATATTATGGTCTAAATTTTGTGGGGATTTTGAGCACTGGAAGAAAGTTCAGAATCAACTTCAGAAATCTGTAGTTGACCAAAATATTACAAGCCAACCTATATACCTCCTTAAAAGTGGAGTAGGGAAAGTCTTTTACTAGAAGCAAATTTCAGAATAAAGACCTTGAAAATGTTATATAGATAAATATACCCTACAATCACTGTCCTCTTACTAGAGGTCTCTTACAAGTCATAAAGATGTTTATCTGGATTTTTATGGGAAGGGATGTAATTGTAAAGCCAAATTACATGCTCCTACGGCAAAGGGTAAAACAACAGAAGGAATAATTAGGAATAAATTAACTAAGATACAGCATTAATTGAAGCAAAATGCTTATTTTTTTAAAAAAAAGATTTTTCCTTAAATGTGATGATGTATGAATTTGCCAACTCATCAGAGCGAACTCAAAGTTGGGTACCACATTCAAATATGAGTTTGCCCCATATGTTCCTGGTATAAACACTATGACACAGAACTTTACTGAGTGGCAACCTTCAGACAGAATTGTAGACTTTTGATATTCCCTCCAACACTACTTATATTTTCACATTAAAAAAATCTACTTAAAAACAACCTATTTTCAAAAGGTTCAAATCTTGCCTTCATTTTTTTTTTGATTTGTGTCATTTAGGAGATAGAATGTGAAGGGCTCCAGAGTTTGCCTCTAACAAGTCTCAAAGTTGCCCAATTTTTTTGTATTTTTTAATGCAATGGAAAGGGAATATTATATTGCAAAGTTGGAAGAATAATGAAGTATCCCCAAGTGGAAGATTGTGTTATAAAACTGATGGAACTGAGAGAAATGGTCAAGCTGACTAGTCTGCTCAGGAGGAAAATGCTAAAGACCTTTTGAAAGATTGGAAATCTTATTTGGACTTTTTGTTGAAAGAAGAAAGGACAGAAATGATGATTTATGGATGGATGGGTTGAAAGGAAGGAGGAAGGGAATTACAAAGTAAGAAGGAAAAGTGAGGGGAACAGAAAGTCAGTAACTGCTCGACAGAAAAAGAGAGCAAAGAAGAGTGGAAGTCCTATTTCTATCATTTTTTTCTCTTTTTTCTTTATTTTCCTTTTATTTTTTGGCTTTTACTGTATTCAGTAACTATATTTATAGCGGTGAAGGGTTGGCCTTGGACAGACCTCATGTCCAACTGCCTGATTTTATGAGCTGTAGGCTATGGTTGCTCCATGTAGGGGTGAATTATCCTTTGACTGAGGTCTTCCAACAAGAGTTTATATAGTCATGTGTTAAACATACATCAACTGATCCTGCACTGAGCCGTTCTATAGACCAGTGTGTCTCAACCTTGGCCACTTGAAGATGTGTGGACTTCAACTCCCAGAATCTATGCTGGCTGAGGAATTCTGGGGGTTGAAGTCCAAACCTCTTCAAGTGGCCAAGGTTGAGAAACAATGTTATGGACTCTAAAGTTATCTCCAAATCTAAGATTTCATGAGAGCATACCAACATAATATATGTTGAATGGATGGTTATCATAAAGTGGCAAAATTGTATGTGATAAAAGTGGAACATGAAGAGGAAATCAGATTTACCACCGAGATGTATTTTTTTATGACTTCTCTTCCTTGGTTTTCCTTCTGAGAGCTGCCCAGAGATGGATGGATGGATGGATGGATGGATGGATGGATAGTATCCTAGATGATTGTTTTAAAGTAGTTTCACTGAAAAGAATGCCACTTTCTCAAGATGTATTACAAAGGTCTCTAACAGTCAGATCTATCTAAAAAGTAGGTTTTTCAAGTAACTCCACTGCCAACATGGTCAAAATGTTCCACCTGTGTACATTGTGTGATTTTTCTTCCCCCAATAATATTGCCTCTAAAATTACAAGATCTTACAAGCAAAGGGAAAAGAAAATGTATTGCACAATACACATTTAGGTCTTTTAAATGCTAATATATTCCAACGTTTTTCAAGTCCTGGCAAATTCACATATGAGAATAATACCAGTTCTAACCCTTCATGCTCCAATTTACTGTTAATCTAAGTAGTATTTAGGCTCATAGGAGAATAATGTTTACCATAAGAGCTGCTCTTTTATTTTCTCTGGATAATTAGTCATGCCATGAATTTTGCTTCCATTAATATTACTAGCAAAGAAAAAATGCATGCTACTCACATGGTTTCACCATCAAAAGGGTTCCTGTACCAAAGATTACTTTATAGTCAGAGGCACAATAATCCCAAAGTTTACAAAAACCTCTAGAACTCTTTCATTCCTCACACCTGATATTTTAAAGGATTGATTTAGAATAAGAAGGGTTGAAATGAATCTCACATGACTTTTGGTTTCTATAGATCTTCACATCATACCTACAGCCTGACAGCGACCATATAAAAACCTTTTAGTGGTTATCAGTGTATCTGTGGTCATTTATAGTACAGATGAGAGCCATTTAGTGTTGCGGTTAAGGCATCACTCTAAAAGCTGGGAGACCATGAGTTCTAGTCCTGCCTTGGGCATAAAGCAGCTGGGTGATCTTGGGCCAGTCAGTTTCTCTCAGCCCTAGGAAGGAGGCAATGGCAAAACCAGTTCTGAAAAACTGAAGGGGCAAAACAAGCACAGACAGATGTTGACTATGCATGAGCACCATGCGTAGAAGACAGCTAAAGTTAGACTGGAGTCTTTTCAGAAAGGGTGTCATATAAATACAGCTAACAAATAAGAAAAGGTTACTACAAGATGTGGCTCAAATGTTGGCTGGTGGCAACAAGTTACTGCATTTACCATTCTTATTCTTGGGTCCAGAATTAAAATGGGAAGGGAAGGGGAAAACTTTAGTCTGCTCTCAAGTGTTTGCTGATCCATGAAGAAACAAATACTTTACAAATGAACAATATCTTGGCTATTCCCCTCATCTCAACATATTTGCAGAGGAAAGAGCAAAAGCCAGTTTGGGGGCAGATTGTGGAGGAGTGCAGAAAAACAAAGTAACTTTCTACTTGTAAAAAATTAAAAGTATTAAGGAGGGAGACTTACTCGGTGTCACGACTAATCTAGTCCCACTTCCAAATATTTGCTTCCAGCTAGTACTTGTCCCACAGTGTTTTCACCCTTGTCAAAAACTTCCCTGGCATCAGAAAGATGCAGCAAATCCAGATGGTGTGCAACTATTAGTTGGATGGGTTGTCAAGAATCAGAGGGGAAAGATGAAGACCTGTGGACGTCCCACTCTGATAGCTCATTCTAAGATGACCCTGTTGGCTTTCTGGAAGCTGGTTAAAACCTCTGTAAACCTCTAAGAGTTGGTCTGGTTTAAACATCTAACAAATGAACAAATACATATGTCGCCAACCCAATTGAAGCTTCTGATGCACTCCATGGCCACTTACCAATGTTCACCTGGCCAGAACGCAAGACCGCATTTTTAGCAGTACAGAAATGCAAAGACAGAAGGAGATCCTGAAGAAGAAAAGATTGAAGGTTTGTCTGGAACTACAACTAGCCTCATTCCACTTCCATAGGTCAGCTCATTGTTGCAAAAAATAGCCAAGATAGAAACACAGCAACAAGGAAGAAGTAGAAGATCATCACAGAGAAAATTCTGTCTAAGTGGCTGACCAGTGTCAAAAACTTTCAGTAGATAAATGTGAGTGAAAAATGTGAGTAGAATTCAGGTCCAATTGATACTGATTGGGTATATGAAGTCCTGGTTTAAATCCCATTGGCTTTACTGAGAGCTAAGTTTAGTTCCTTTACTCCAAAGACAATTCTATGCTTCTATACTTGAAATATGAATTTTGAGACATCTAACTTTTAAGAAACAAAGGAACGTGCCTTCCACTTCTGTACTCACATAAATTTAACCATCACATTTATGTAAATCAGAGGTTAATTTTATTGACCAACATTTAACCAAATTGGCCTCATTTAGAAAAAGCTGAACAAAGCTGAACCTAGTTAATACTTAGATGGGGATCACCAGCAAATTCTAGGGTTGTAAACTAAATTGAAAAAGTTTCCCAGAGGAATGGCAATGGGAAACCATTGTAAGTCCTCAGGAGTTCAGTTTTACTCAAAGGAGACTTTGCTTAATATTTCACAGATCTACTTTGAATTGTGAATGATTTGTAAACTCTGGTAATGAAAGTGGGAAAAAAAGGGATTAAGATAAAATTAAAAAGACCAGACTAATGATCACAAACAGCCTTAGAAGGGACAATGAAGATACTAAAGTGGTGGATGGAAGTTCATAAAGAGCTAAATCAATAATAAACAGCAAGATATGGATATCAATAAATGAATGTTGGAGGTCAGAAAAGGCTACTTCCTTAGAAACATATCACACTTACCTGGTTGGACAACCAATTTTGTCCCTGAACCAAATATCACCTTTTCAACATTCACACAGTGATATCTGGTTTACCACAAACATATGCGAGGCTACAGCTAGGCTCTAGATAGGTCAGACAAGCAAACTGAAGTGCGCATTTTAAAGGAAGCTAGTCATTATGGTAGAATGGATAAGTTATTTATGGCACTGTTTGCAAAGTTGACAGTCTCTAGTCCACTAATAACTGGCTATATTCCCTTCCTTGGTTACTGACCAACATTGTCTTGACTACACAGGAAAGATCAACTGTACTAACTAAATCACAGCTGTCACCATGATCAGAGGGACAACATTATGTGGGCTTAGGTTACATTGAGAACCAGAGGAAAGAATTGGGACCAAGATGAATAACTATGTCACACTTCAGGTCTTCCAAAAGAGTTGGAAATCTACTAACTGCTTACATTTGAAAAGGGCAGTTGTTACCTAAGGATGGAGAAAGACTGGATAGAAATATCAATTAGAAAAAGAGTGTTTCATTGTTGGTCATCTTCAAAGCTCTCTAAAAATTCATGCCCCAACTTTCTTTCATTCTCTTTCCAATGTAACCTTGTCATGATATCATTATTCCATTATTCTTGAAGTTTAATTTATTTTATGCCTGGAAGCTGAATATCTCAGAAGCATCCTTCTTACTTCCCCAAAGGGATAACAAGTTTCATAAATTTATATTAAAAATTATGTCATCTTCACCCCCGAGAACTTAGAAAGTCACAGTACAGCTCAACTGTTGAGGATCTACCATATTATGAAATGGAACAATTGTTATTTTGCCAGATGATAATTTAAGGGTTTGTGTGAACCCAGACATGGATCACCTATTATTTATATTTATTTATATTTTGGTCTTGACATGGGGGGCAATCTTTCAAATCAAAGTCATTTCTCCTCAACTGGAAATGATGAGACCAGAACTGAATCTGGATTTATTTTTTCAAAGCATCTCCTCCACATGCCACTATATTTTATAATGCGGGGGGAATGAACAAGGAAAGGATGCTCTTGCACTGACTATAAACAGGAATAACGGGCTAAAACTTACTTGGCATTACAACCAGCCTAGTCCCACTTCCAAAGTAGATCTTATTGTAGTTGCCAGAATACACAGTGCTTTCTCCCTTGACAAGAAGATGCCTTCCTAATTGTATCAGCAATTATAACTTCCTTCTGAAGATAGCTGTCTCGATTTTAGGATTAAAATGTTGAGAACCACCTCTTGTAATTCTCTCCCAACAGGAATAATGAAAAAAATATTGAAATATGGCAAGAACCAGATAAAAATGCCAAGATTCCCAAACCCTATCATGATATTCTCCTGCTCATAACAGAAGGTACAAGGTATTATAGATGGACTCAACCCTTGAAAGTAGAAGTTAGAATGTTTCCATAGTTCCATTCCTATCTCATTTACTTATAATTATTGTAAGGAAATGTGTAAATATTCTGTACGCTTAAGCTTGATGCAGTTATCATCTGTTGGTACCTTGTCCACTCATTCCTTACTGATTAACTTTTTGTCAGCCTATTTTCATATGTATGCATTTTATGCCATATGTGCATGATTATATGAATGCATTGGATTAGCAAGTAAAATTTATAATTTTCCATAGCTGCATTTCTACATCACTTACGAGGATTCACTCTCGGTGTTGTAAGATAAATGTGTAAATTGTCCGCATATTTAAGCTTTATACAGTTGTCACCCATTAGTGTCTTGGCCATTCATTCTGTCAATCCCATAGCTGAGTCTCTCTAGCAGTAATTCAACATTACTAACCACTCTCCAGAGGAGTTTATAGGTTTTCTGGAAACAAAAACATCAACATTATGTCTGAATCCATTGATCTATTTTTGTAGGTTTAATTTCTTTATATCAGTGAAACTCTTTTTTTTTTCTGAGATAGCTAATAAGTCATTCACAGCTACTGAACCAATTCTGGAAATTCTCTGGGTCTACTAGACTAGTAACAACAGGAAAACTGCATTTATGTTACAAATAGCTGAGAAAAGAAAAGAAATAAATCACATTTTAGTTCTGATAATCCCTGAAGTCTGCATATAAATTGTGGGGGTAGGGATGAGCAAGGAAATGACCCTCTTCTGATGACCACAATGGGAAAAATAACTTGCTTAGCAGTACAACCAGTCTAGTCCCACTTCCAAAGATGAGCTTATAGTTGCCATAATTAGACACAATGCTTTCTACCTTGACAAAAACATACCTTTCTGTTTGTATCAGCAACTATTTATTTGCTTTTCATTTTAATATTATATGCAGGTTTTAAGTTTTAATATTTTACTTGTACAC
>JANHZU010005153.1:54196-73443 GCA_032468055.1 Acrochordus granulatus | reverse complement strand
CGATCTCGATTATTTTACTTACGCCTAGTCACTCCCACGTTGGCTGACATTTTGCGAGTACTCCCACGTCCAGGCTTTTCAAATTCCAAACATACCTGCCTAGTTCTGTTTTTAGTAATTTTACTAATTGCAATTTGCTCCACTCCTCTTTGCCTTAATCTTTGTGCCTAAAACAGACCTGTTCGATTTCTGCCCAGCTTGCTTTTCATTTCAGCCCAACCACAAGCAAGGCTGGGTGTTGCCACCTCCTTCCTAGCAAAATTACTGGGGTGCTAGTGCCGTGTGGTTGGGATGTCTGAAAGAAAAACCGCAAGCCGCCACCATGGTCCCGACAGAAAACTGATATCTGCCTCTCAAGTTTTCCAAGGAAAGATAAGCAGCTCAGTGTTAAGAAGTCCCACTATGGTTTGCTAGACTGTAGAAGGAATATGCTGGATTTTTATAATATTTGCATTGATTTACAGTGTGGCATAAAAGGAATCATCCAATTTTATCCACCAGTTCTTTAGAGAAAGTTCTTTTTCCTGATCTACAATGGACAAACACCCTTTCTTTTCGTGCATTCACACAACACACTAAGCTGTAACGTTACATATAAAGGATGAGATGGGTCTTGAGAGACCATCTCGTCTAGTGTTCTCAAAGTTGGCAACTTTAAAGATGTATTACTTCAACTCCCAGAATTCCCACATCTTAAAATTGCAAGCTTAAGGAACATCAAGGAACAAGTGTTTGAATTTAGCCTAGTCTGCTGCGTGAAACGAACTGCTGTGGGTTGAAAATCTTGGTTTATGGCATGATTTTTGTTTTCAGTAAACAATAGTTAAACTCTGGCTTGGTATAACGTGTATGTATCTAGGGGTAGGTTCATCTTTAGGAATGGTGACTAATAGCTATTACAATCATAGCTATTGATTTTAAAAGTTTGCCACTGTTTTGCTGCTAGTACTATGAAGTACATAGTGCCAACAAGCTTTTTACTGTTGTTTTTTATCTTGATTTATATCCTGCCGTTCTACTCCTACTAAGCACTAACAGAAATTGTCAAAAGTTAATAAAAGCATAAATTAAAATGAAGTGCTAAAATTAGCTATGCAAATGCTGGGTGTTTTTGTTTTGTGGTGACCATCTTTCAGAGTTGAGCGCGGTCTGAGATAGAAGTGGGCAGAAGTGCCCAGCAGCACCTGTTGCTATACAAGAGGCTTCTTTTGTTCATTTACCTAAAGAAAAATGTTAAAATTTTTCCCACTCTAATCCTAAGAAAGTTTATTGAGATGTGGAGTTCAGTGAAGTTTACTTTCTGGTAAATAAGATTAAAGCTTTAATGACACAGATCTGCTTGAGTGCTGTGAGAAAACGGTGGTAATCAGAAATTCTGTGCAGGACCCCAAGTCATTCTTGGATAGGTAGTCCTCGACTTATGACCATTAATTTGGAGACCATTTGAAATGACACACTGAAAAAAGTGTCCTTGCACTTATGACGAAGACAGCATTCCCACAGTCATGTGATCAGACTTGCGGCATTTGGCAACCAGCATGTATTTAAAATGGTTGCAACGTCCCCGGGTCATATGATTGCCATTTGCAACCTTTCCAGCCAGTTCCAACAAGCAAAGGGAAGCTGGATTATCAACAACTCTGATTCACTTAACAATTGCAGAGACTCACTTAACAACCATGGCAAAAAAAGGTAAAATCGGGCACGATTCTTCGTTGGCAATTGTTCCTCCACCTTCACCTAAACTGAGCCAGAGGCAGTCTATCTGGATATACTAGTTGCAAAAATACACCCTGTGGGATGGGTGTCAGTGTTGTGAACTTGACCTAGACCCCTTAGAAACAGGTGATTTCATAGAAATCTTAGAAATAAAGGTTTTTCCCCCATTAGTGTTTGTACAGAAGAGAAAATGATAATTGTACGCTTCCAGGCCAGGCTGTAATACTTTTCCCAAAGATAATGGCTCTTAAAAATTATTACAAGCAAACCAAGTATAAGCTGTCAACGTGAAAAAGGCTTCCCTCCCCCTTCCTTCCTCCTCCTTTCTGCTAAAAATGCCAAGAAAATGTCTAGAAACAGCTGGTTCACGAAAACAAATGAAACAAATAGAATCCCTAAAGGATCTGCTCTTACTGAAAGAATGTTGATTTAAATCCAATGCATGGTCCAAGGGAAATTTACAGAACTAATTTATGCAGTCTGTTTCCTCTCTGGCCACTTAAAGCACATATGGATAATCCAGCTGCATATTTAAAGCGTAAACCTCCTAGGCTGGCCTCTCCCCTATACTGGAATCTGACTGGATTGACTAGAATCGACACACAACCCACATCCTTCATCATCCTCCATGATCAACCAGTGTTTGGAAGATCTGAAGCAAGAGCCAGCTGACCAGCGCCTCTTAAAGGGGCTTGATAAATAGAAAATTCCGCTTAATGACTAGCTTACAGATAGTCCTTGACTTACGATCACAGTTGAGACCAGAATTTCTGTTGCTAAGCAAGGCGAATTTTAGATAGGATGGGCTTGATTTTATGCCAACGGTTGTTAAATTAATCGCTGCCGTTGTTAACTAAATCACGTGGCTGTTGAGCGAATGTGGATTCCCCCGCTGACTTTGTTTGTTAGAAATCAGTTGGGAAGTTTGCAAATGGTGGTCACGCGACCCCAGGATGCTGCAACCATTGTAAATACATGGTGGTTACCAAATGCCCAAGATCTGATCAGGTGACCACAGAGATGCTGCAATGGTCATAAGCGTGAGGACCAGACATAAGTCACTTTGTTTCAGCGCGGTTGTAACTTGCAGTGGTTGCTAAACTAATCGTGGTTAAGTCAAAGATTACCTGTCAATTCCTTTTTAACAATCAGATCTTAGTCTTGCATTTGCAGTGCCAACTTCCAAACCCACAATATAAGTTTTGACTATCCTGGTTTGGATTGCCCCTTTCCAGCATTCGTGCTTTCTTTTTGCCTTCGCTTTTTCCCAGCAGCTATTTCAGATTTTGGGGGCGAGGGTCTGACAGTTTGGCTTCTGTAATTTTACAAACAGCGATCCCCGTGCATTCTTCCCTTTGGGGTCCAGCTTCCCCTTTTTTCAGAATTTATTTATTTATTAAATTCATATGCCAAGAATCCAGGCTTGCAGCTTTTACGTTCCTAATGACCTGACACAACCTTCACATCAAAACTCGGAACAAAAAAAAGCGATAATCAGAATAGTTCAGCCTCTTACTGTGGATCTCCAAGTACAAATTGAGGGGTGAGGGTGGGGAAAAAATACATAATAAAATTAGCTGCATCTAATTTTATAGATTAATTATAAAGTTATTAATTAGTAACACTAAAAGTAATTATTAGTACCTCCAGACTCCTACTTTTTGGCTATTACCTACTAATGATTAGTACCCCCAGACTCCTTTTTGGCTATTAGTAATTATTAGTACACCCACACTCCTACTTTTTGGCTATCGCCTAGTAATGATTAGTACCCCCAGACTCCTTTTTGGCTATTAGTAATGATTAGTACTCCCAGACGTACGTTTTTGGAAAAATATAAAGGATAAATCTGACAAAGGGGCAGATCTGAAAGAGGATTTTAGAAAACATTATAATTTTTCTTCCCAAGGAAAATTCAAGGTAAAACCAAGAAAACAAATAAATTAACTGAAAGGACAACTTTTTGACATAAACATGGCTGCTGTATCTATATGCTTTATATCTATCAGTAGGTACTGTCTTAGAAGTCAAAACTGAGAAGTGTCAAAATTTCTTTGAGTTTGCGGTGACTATCACAACTCTCCGACAATAATTATAGCAGGGGATCAGATTTATTCTGACAATTGTCTGCCACCTTCCGGCTTGAAATAATATTTTTTTCCCAGTTTTACGATGCTGAAAGTGTCATTTAAAGCAATAAAATGCTATTCAATGACACTGTTCTCCACCAAGAGCCAAACACAAATGTTAAAGGACATGGAAGTGCAATTGTCATATGGCTAATAAACCTGCCAGTGAGATGGTGATGGCCACATCCACCTTATTGGAAAAAGGAGGAAATAAATAGATGAATCAATTGAACATGGCACCGTACGCATTATTTTTCAGTGGGAGCTCTAATCTCAGGGGGTTTCCTTCTCCAGCATGGAAAGAATTGGAGTGTGAGAAATGAATTGCTCCTAGATGCCTCTTAATCTATCCTCGCTATTCAGAGGTTTAAAAAACACATCTTGTTCCTCTTCCAAACTTTTCATGGAAGCTTGGGAGCAGATATTTAAATCTGATGTTTGCAAAACGCAGTGGCTACGCTGGCATCACAGGCAGCCTCTGAGCCAATTAATGAACAATTGCTCCCCATTATCCAAACCCCTTTGATCCTGATTTAACGAGCAGCGTGGGCCATCTAAGGTGTTGGATGACAACTCCCATCCCTGCCAGCCACACAAGGCATCGCTGATGGTGGAAACATGCAGCTTGTTGGTGGCCAATGGTAGACACCCTGGTTGCTTTATTCTCTTTCAAAACTAGAATAACTTTTAACTGATGATGCATTTGTCCTCAAGTCTTTGAAGTAAGAATTGTGCAATGCATATATACAGATAGTCCTCAACTTACAACCATTTATTTACAATAACCCAAAGGCACTGAAAAAAGTGACTTGCGACGAGTCCTGTTGTAGCATCCCCAAGGTCACATGATCAAAATTTCGGCCCTTGGCAACCAGCATCTATTTACGACAGTTGCAGCATCCCAGGGTTACGTGATTGTCATTTGTGATCTTCCCAGACAGCTTTGGATAAGCAAAGTCAATGAAGGGAGCTGGATTTGCTTAATGACCGCATGATTCGTTTAACCACAGTGGCAAAAAAAGATCATAAAACCAGGTGCAACTCCTTGCTTAGCAGTGGAAATTCTGTCCCAATTGTGATCATAAGTCGAGGACTACTTGTACATGTTTATTTACTTGCAAAAGAAAAATTGTCATTTAAAATACTTAGTATTTTTATTTTATATAAATATAAGAGCAGTATGTATGTCTATAAAAACAGTATTTTTTACTGTTTTTCAAAATATAAAATATCTAAAATACTAAACTGAAAACTGAGTTTAGATGTGCATGAAGCGAGATCGCTTTCCCGCCACTTTTCACGCCGATGGCGGATGTGCCGCATGCGCAATACGGATATATGGAATTTTGTGGACGACCTCTGGCCGCTCTTTCTGCTTTGCGCCTGCGCGTTCTCTGAAGAGTGTGGGAGTAATTGCCTGTCTTTTCCGCAGCGTGAGGACGACTTGGAGTTAGTACGCATGCGCTGTCTTCCGGACCTGAGCGGAAGATTTCATGGAGAACGGTCGCCAGAGTCAGCGCGAATGGGTATTCGGCGCATGCGCCCTCACGTACCTCGGAGCCACAGGCGACAGAGGGGAAGATGGCGGAGGTGGTACAGAATGTGGTAAAACTGTGAGTGGAAGTCTCTCTTTCCCCCCCACTTCCTCCCATTAGGTTGTAATGGTACAACCCGAACCTTGGTGAAGTGCGCGCAGAGGGTTGTTGGGAAGAGTCCATTTCGCTCGCGGGGGTGTTCGCGACAGGAGAATGGAAGGCGAGGGGTTAGCTACTGGATATCTTTTTTTCTCCTCTATTCATTGCTTAGGACTGAAGCGATTGTTTTAAAAGTGGGTTATTCTCCTCTCATGGGTGGGGACAAAATCCCGCGGACCGAGTCTATATGTCTGGGGGGTGCAAGAAAGTGCCCCCCACCTTAAAGTTTCCGAAGTGAGGTATGTGAGGGAGGGGGGAAAGGACCGTCCCGAAACCTTAAGATGCCTTTTTAAAGGGGCGACCTTTAAAAACTGATAGTGAGAGGAACCTGTGGAGGCGAAAAAAAAATTCCTAATACGTATGTAATTGTGTATTTCGGTATAGCTTTCTTGAAGGAAAACTGCAGGGGGGTAGGCAAAGAGAGAGAAAGAGGGGAAAAAGGTGGAAAAGATAATATTTGAATGTTGGGGGGAGCATTTTCTCTAACCTGGTAAAACCACCCCCGGTATGTTGGATTACAATTCCCATCACCCCAAGCTTACTCTTGCTGTCTACCTGGCAAACTTCACCAGGAAAAAAAAGGGGGGGTATCAAATGTGAGATGGCTTTTTGGAAAAAATGAGCCAACTGCTGCAAAAAAGCCAAAGTCCTCAATGGAAGATTGAGGGAGGTCATTAATTTCTTTTCTAGGCACTCAGAGAACAATTTCTTGTTCTTTAAGCATCTACAGCCTTAGAGGAAAGGGCTGAAGAATTGAAAATAAAACAGAAAGGGAGAAAGCCTTTGGAAAGGGAGAATTTCACTGCAAGGGCGAAAGGAGCTTTATCTGAACCCCTGTATGTTTTTGGTTGCTGAATTAACTAATTTTCTTGAATGGGAAAGTGCTTGAAGATAAGACAGTGAGTTTGCCTGATCTATTAACCTGTCAATAATCGTAACTCTGTTATATTTATTTGTTTGCTTTTTGTTTTGAGACTGTTCAAGGCAACTGGCATCTAAGGCTCCTGCTCCTGTTTTCCCTGCAACAACGATCCTATTAGGAGGATGACCTTGATGGAGAAATGCAAGATCAATTGTCAAGGAGGGGTAAAACACATATATGTCCCCCATTGATGGAAAATAGGTAAAAGAAGGCTCAAACAGACACCCGTCTAATTCGTTGAGCTCTCAGAAAGAGGAGGAGGTCCCGCCCAAGAAGACTTTCAGGACTGTTGACAATCCTACCAGGTAGATCAGATCAGGAATCAGCTCCATAGGAAAGCTGAAATTCTTTTATTAAGTATAGCTATAATAACAAAATCCTGCAAGTCTGATTGGGCTGGACCTCTTTCTCAGAGCTTAGTGAATTAGGGAGCTGCCTGTTTGAGCCTCTTCTACATAGTTTTTATCTATTGAGGACTTGAGATACCTAGTAGATTTGCATATCTCTGTCAAAGTAATCTTCCTTACTCTTTACAGTTCACATGTTGAAAAGAGAGAACCAGGTCTAGCAGCAGAGTCAAGATTTTTAATAGTTGCAGTTTATAGAACCAATATTAACCCAAAGTAATGGTGGAATGAGAGACGAGAGTGGCTATCTTAAAAATAAATTTATGCAAATTTAACAAGTTGATATTTCTGTTAAAATATCAGCTTAAAATTAATTTGGATGAGCTTATTTTCAATGAAAAAGTCTTATGAAGTTACAAAATGCATGAACATAATCAGCTTCTCAGCCTCCCCAGCCCTCAAGTATTTCTAACTGGGTTAGGGAAGGGAAAGAGAATTATGTATGATTCATTGATATTACATCTTCAGAAATCAAATTTGATGATTGAGGATGCTGTATATTTTCTTTGTGTAGCAAACAATTGTATCATTACCTCCACAGCTTTTCATGGGCTAGAGAAAATCCCTGGCCCATGAAACAAATGGGTAGACTGTAGATGTCTGAGGGAAATTTAAATATCTTTAGGAAAAATGAAAACTTACATAGCAGGAGGAAGAAGATTGGGGAACAAAGTTGGAGAGTAGTGATTTCCCCATAGAAAGGTGTGTTGAAGGTTGGAGAGAAGAATAACCAAAAATATGACTCTAGTTCTGAGCCCCAAAGATAGAATTTTTAAAAGAAGAGCAGTGGTCCAAAAAAATCGGAACTGCTGAGAAAATTGATGTCACATCTTTTGAAAGGATGAAAACATGATGCATTTTGGCCCAACAAAGGAGAGGCATTGAAATCCTCAGAATGCCAGACTTAGTTGGGGTTTGGGCAGAATTGTAAGATGGTCATCCTACTTAGATATTTTTGAAAACTGTAAAGAAATGCAGTAAAGGTGATTAAATCAGGAGCTTTGCTGTTTTATCACAAATTTCAAGTGAAATCATACTACTTATTGAGGAAATTCTGTGCCATAATTGAGGCATGGTTAATTTCTTCATGCTAATTTATGTTCCTAAATGTCTTTAAGCTGTTTCAGTTGTTATTTTATGATCAAGATTGAATATAAAATATTGTAAACATAGTGGGATTCTCATTTAACTGATTAATGTTCTCTCTCTCTCTTCAGCTTCCACCCTCTTAGACAGCAAAGTTATAATATTATTTTCATTCAAGCAGGTTAATATGCATTGGTTTCTGTACCCTCTTTTAGCATTTTTTTGTGTGGCTAAGTTTAAACATTGAAATTACCGTAATTATCGACTGTTCAATTAGAGACATTTCTTTCCTGCTGCACCACAGATTTTTAAAGCACAAGGGAAAAATTGCAAGCTGTTTCTTCTCTCTATTTCTTCATTCTTTTCTCTTTAGATTTTTCCATCTAAGCTTCTTTGCTAATGGGTTTATTGAATAGAATTGAACATTTTATTTCTTTAGTGAATTTACTAGATTGAAAGAGAATTGCAGTACTGTAAAATAGCAGCTCCACAGGTGCTTCTTTTGTTCCAAGAAGAAAAGCTTAAATCCAGGCTTATAATTTAAATTTCAAACCAGCCTCTCTGCATTTAAATATGACAATATCGGAGAATAGGCCAGCTGTGTGAATGAAATACTATATTTGCAATCCTGTTAGGGAAGGTCTCTTGTAATGCAGAGGAGGGAGATCATCCATCTATAGTTTTCTTGCTTAAATAGAGGTAGGTTTACCCTCACACTGTGATTCACTTGCTGCAGAGTATGGTGAGTGAATCATGATATTATAGCTTGTTCAATAAATCATGCTTTAAAAAATTAGTCTAATGTTACTTAGAATCTAATTCAGAGCCTCCCAAAGAACTAATTCAGGCAGGGATATACAATCAAAATCCCCAGGGCTGAATACAGGTTCTCCCAAAAGCTGGTGCACGTTTGTACTTTTCAACATGCAAGAAGAAATTATGGAAGGGGTGGGGCTAGCCTTACTCAATTGAGTTGTAATTACATTTAAACAAGATCAAATAAAAAATTTGCTGACTTTGGGAGTTTACTTCCTACGTGTCCTTTAAATGAAAACATTCTTCTGGGGCAAAGAAAAGCAATGCACACCCTTGTACTACAGAAAGACATTTCATTAATGCCCCCCCATCTTTTTCTCCTAGGCTTGGTGAACAATATTATAAGGATGCAATGGAGCAATGCCATAATTACAACGCCCGGCTATGTGCTGAAAGGAGTGTTCGATTACCGTTCCTGGATTCACAGACTGGGGTGGCGCAGAGTAACTGCTACATTTGGATGGAGAAGCGACACAGGGGACCAGGTTGGGGTATAAGGATGGCATATGAAAACCTGGGCTCTAACAGGGATGTCAATTCCATGATGTCAGTCTGAGGCAGCAACTTTCCTTGTTTCCTGCTTTTGATTTATTTTTGTTTTATTTATTTGTTAAAGTTATATGCTGCTCATCTCGCTATCAAGTGACTCTCAATGATCTCTACAAAGAGAGCTGGTGGAAGTGTTGTGTCAAAGTAGAAGAGTTTGCCTTAAAACTGTTTTCCTAATGCTTTTTTCCCCAACTTGTTTGTTGAATAAGCAAACTTTGATCTCCTTTTTTCCTATTGTTGGAAGGTTTGGCATCTGGCCAGCTCTATTCCTATCCGGCTCGGCGCTGGAGGAAAAAACGTCGCTCTCATCCTCCAGAAGATCCAAGACTTTCTTTCCCTACCATTAAACCAGGTGTGCCTTATCTGTATTATGCTAAGACTTCAATCTCTATCATTACAAATGGAATCATAATAGAGCGTTTTTTGCCTGGCAGAAATGATCATTCAGGCATATGTAACAGAATTTGTAATTGTCCAGGTAAATTCCAAGATATTTGGAAGTACCCGATCACAGATAAATGGGCTATTTGAAGAAGAGAATTCTATAGTTCTAAACAAGCCACAAAGAAATATATTTTCTGTATCCTGTTACTTATCCATTAGTAGACTAATATAACAGCCATGTATTTCACAAGTTGGGTTGCAACTATAATAATGCAGATTATTCCTTCTGTTGGCCTGATTGGTTTCTGTGGCTTATAAGAGTGTGCAGCAGGCGGGAGAAAGCTTGGATTTCTGCATATGCTAGGGAATTCTGGGAGTTGAAGTCCACCTCTCTTCAAATTGTCAAGTCAACTCTAGTCTATGATGTTTGCATTTTGGTACCTAATAGTTTTCTTTATTAGCCTTAGCTATGATCCTTGTATTATTTAGTCTAGTAAATGAAAGTTTAGGTTCTTTATCTTAACTGTAGTGGCATTAAAGACAAATCTCACTTTTTTTGGCAGACACAGAACAGACCCTAAAGAAAGAAGGCTTAATCTCTCAGGATGGCAGCAGTTTGGAGGCCCTCTTAAGGACAGACCCTCTTGAGAAACGCAGCTTGCCTGACCCTCGCACTGATGAAGACAGCCTCAGCGAGTTCCCTGTTGCCAATAGCCGCACCCGGAAGGTATGGCAGGCAGCCTTTCCTGTCTTTACTTTCTTTGGGGTGGCATTGTGGGAGAATAACATATCTTTCTTTTGGAAGATGCTCATGTTGTAGAACATACTGCTTCTCTACAGTTCATTCATTCCATTTGTATGGCTGCCCATCTCAATAAATGACTCTGGGCAGTGAACAAAATTTTAAGTAAGATAAAAACAAATACAGTTAAATTATAATTACAAATAATTAATGGTTACAAAAATCAATTGCAAGGAGATCAAACCAGTCAATCCTAAAGGAAATCAACCCTGACTATTCATTGGAAGGACAGATACTGAAGCTGAACCTCAAATACCTTGGCCACCTAATGCAAAGAGAAGACTCACTGGAAAAGACTGTGATGCTGGGAAAGATTGAAGGCAAACGGAGAAGAGGACTTCAGAGAATGAGATGGTTAGATAGCATTGGGGTGGTGAGTGTGGGTTTGGACAGACCTAAGAGACAGTGGAGGACAGGGAGGCTCAGCATACTGTAGTCCATGGGGTAATGAAGAGTTGGACACACCATAGCGGCTGAACAACAAAAAAACCCAAGTACAATAATACATAGCAGCCAAGAATAAATTGTTTATTTTTATTTTTTTATTTATTAAATTTATATGCCAACCAGCTCCCCATCAGCTGAATTTTGTGTCTCAGGCCAAGGGCTCTGTAGCAGCTTGTCTCTGGGACTCTTCTTGAAAAAAGTGACATTGTTCACCAGTTGGGAGAAAGATGAAAGCTGAATCACATTTCATTACTTTCTATATGCTGTTGCCTGTGGTCCTATAGAGAAACCAGTGTTTGTCTTTAGATACTTTTTTCCTTGGTTCATGCTGATAATTAAGTGCAAAGAGAGAGGGAGCACTTGGATCAGGATTGTACCATTGTGCCAGATCAGGATTGTACCATTGTGCCACTAGGTGTAAATAAGGAAAACCACAACTTCTTTATTGGTTCCATCATATATCTGGCAGTGTAAAATATTTATTAGATGATAAAAAAGTAGAAGTATAGTGGCAAAACCCTATGACCTATTTAGTCCTATTTATTGTATCATTCAGGTTATCCCTGCCTTCTGCTTTAGAATCTGCATTGAAATGGTCCCTGATTAAGCAAGAACATAGTTCTTAGCATTTGTCCTGCATAATTGCAGAGCCGTTTTGCTTTTGCACTACGCTTGCCTAGTTCTCACATTGAAGCAATCAGTGTGTTACAAGAAGAGGGGGGTTGTTTATCAGTCAGCTTGCCACACAACTTAATGCTAGCAGAGCTGTGATTTTGAGGAGTATTCCCTGGATAAACTGAATGTCATTTTCTCATAGCTTTTTGCATCCTTTTGTTTCTGTTTCAGCGAATCTTGGAACCTGATGATTTCTTGGATGATCTGGATGATGAGGATTACGAGGAAGACACACCAAAACGGCGAGGCAAAGGCAAGGCCAAGGTATGGATTAATGTGTCTGGCTTCAAAATTTCTTCTGCTTCCTATGGGCTTCGTGAGCCTTACATAGGCTTATCTCATGCAGGAAGGAAGGCAGTGAGCAACAGTAGGCCAGATGATATCTAAAGTGTCCTGAAAGCTGCTGAAAAGACAGATATTTTGAGTGGAAGTCATTAGTTGGTGCAGGAATTGCTCTGAGCAGTACAGTTAAGAAAAAAATAGTTTTAATTGCAATCTGCACCAACGGTTTTACAGGTAATCCTCGACTTACAACTGTACTTGAGCCTGGAATTATGGTCATAAGTCATGCTGGTTGTTAAGCGGGTCACCATGTTACCATGCCTGATTTAATGACCTTTTTTGGCAAGCAAATCCATTATCTGCAGTCGGTGTTTTTTGATGGAAATTGGAAGTAAATGCCAGTTTCTGGCAAAAAACATAAATCACAGCCGCATAATGCAGGGCACTGCAAATGGTTATAAATGCAGGCCAGTTGCAGAGCACTCATGAGCATGGGTGTGGGGTGGTTGTTGGAACTTCAAATCTGGGTCATAAGCAACCCTGAAGAAGTCCACTGTAACTTTGAATGATCGCTAAATAACTGGCTGTAAGTCAAGGACTACCTGTATTTTGTTGTTTACTTATTTTTTTAGAACCAGCAGCCCAAATTGTCCATAAAATGAGCCCACTTGAACAATAGTGTCCTTGTTTCTTTGAACTCATGTTTCTG
Source organism: Acrochordus granulatus (assembly GCA_032468055.1). NCBI lineage: Eukaryota > Metazoa > Chordata > Lepidosauria > Squamata > Acrochordidae > Acrochordus > Acrochordus granulatus. Next base: position 60,822 of record JANHZU010005153.1, on the reverse strand, counting down.
CCCTTATTCCTGCAGGGATTGACCCAGCAATACCAAGGTGATGTCAGGAAATTTAATATTCTCTATTCTGTATATGGTTGCTCTGACTCTGACTCCAGTTGGGCCACCACAGCTTTTAAAGTGTTTCCCTAATTTGATGAATTGCAAAGTAATAGGGGTATTACTTGACAAGATTGGCAAGTGTCAAATTTGGTCTCCTGCAGTTTAGCATATCATGTGGTGTGGGGCACTTGGAAGTGTTTTAGCATGTCATTAAACACCCATTTGCCACATTCACATGCAATAATAAAGCAGGATTCTAAGTAAACAGAGGTTATTGTCAATAAGCTCCAAACTGATTTCCAATATTATCAAAGCTTGCTTGGCTTCCTTTCCTGGGAGAAGGAATAAACAAAAACAGGTTCCCATGTTGAGGAGATTCACTATTTAGAGATGGTTAGCTTTAATTTTGCCACATTTGGTAGAAGAAGAAAGCAAGCAGAAGTGATCTGACTAGATTCTATGCTAATAGTATTATTTTAAATTCTTCAGAAAAGGCAGATTGTTATAAACCTTATAAGCCTTTTATGAAGGCTAATATTTTAAAATAATATAGAAGTCATATTCTGAGAATCTTGGTTAATCTGAAGAATTGTTACCTGCCACCTGAAAAAGATCCTAGAGTGGTTTAGAAACATGAATAAATAATCATTTTAAAATTGTTACAAACATTTCACTGGGTGGCAGTATTGGTCTACATATTTTTTTAGTTTGATTAGCAGAAACAACAACCTACATGCAGGTAGTCCTCACTTAATGCTAATTGGGACTGGCAACTCTGATGGCTTAGTAAGAAACCATATGACCATACCTTTGCTGGGAAAAGACAAAAGACTATCCAGTTTTATATCTTCAGCTTTTATTTGCCTCCTAACCACTCATTTACCTTTTGGAATGCTCAGATGCCTGCTTATTGTGTTGTATACATTGAAAATAATGTGATTGCATTGGCAGTCCAGGACTGGGAGCTGTGGGTATGCTATGCAAATGAAATCCCTATACAAATGAAATCTTGAAATCCCTTCTCCAATCTCTCCCCTCTGCAAGGGGTGGGGGAACCACAGATCAGGTACAAGACAATGTTTATTGACTGTAATGGCAATTGAGTGACTAAGGGATGCTGTGAAGGTCATAAATGGTTGTAGCCTTTTCAGGAGCCATGTGAAGGTGCCCTCCCCCCTCCCCGCCAAGTAATTTAATCTCATGAAAGTGGCAGTTTTAGAAGATTGTGTTTATTTTTAATTTTTTAAGAAAATCTTAATAGCTCTATTTGGAGATCTTTGGGCTATCATAGCATCTGCAGTCACCACGATCCCAAGCACAAGTGCTAAAAGGCCTGTCCTATATCCTTCTGTCTCTCTATTATTAACTCTTGTGGTTGTTAACTCTATATATATCAATGATATTAGCTAATTTGTATATTATTTTATTTCTTCCAGTTATTCTGATTTATTCAATGTGTTAAGCCATAATATCATTTCTGTGATGTTAATTAAAGTGTTTTGCAAAATTGGCAAAAAACTGTGGTTTGCAATCTTAATGCATACCTCAGTGCAGTGAGTGCGAACCCAGTTAGGACAAATGTTAAGTTAGCCATGGCTTAGCATAAAGTGTGAACATAGTCACAGTGTCATACCTCAGTTCTGTCTATTTGAATTGCAAGAATAGAACAACATATGAGATTTGAATTTTAAGACCCAATCATCTACGATTTAACTTTTCCCTCAAACCAGAAAGAAAGAGTAGTATGCATCCACCATCAATTTTTTAAAAAAAAAATAATTTTCCTTCTCTATGGGCTTATAGGGTAAAGGAGTTGGGAGTGCTCGCAAAAAGCTGGATGCTGCTATTTTGGAAGACAGAGACAAACCTTATGCATGTGACAGTGAGTAAAAAGACATACTGGGCTGTCATAGTGAACCACTTCTTGATTTTACTGGTGTATAGGCTGGAAACAACTCCTGGGTGTTAGGATGGGGTTGTCTGTGTATGCCCTTGTGGGATCTCTTGGGAAGATGTGCAACAAGCTGGCTACAATCACCTAATTTTACTTGGCCCCCTGTTAATTGTGCACTATTCTGAGGGCTCTTTTGGGTGACTGGAAATGCATCATTAACAGAGATTTCGCTTTATCACAAGATGTGAAGGAGATAGCATTTCTTTACTTGACTGCGGAAATTGGCAGGTTTTTCAGTTTTGCCTGGTGAAAAGATCAATGAAACACGGAGACACGCAGCATTGGCCATCATCTCTGCTGCCTGAAGTTGGTTCTCTAAGAGCATCTCATAGCCTTGGAAACAAATTCATTTGTTATTCCCAGTTGGGGTCTTAGCTGTTCCTGTCTCTATCCTAGAAGTGGAATTCTGGGAAAAGTTCTAATCCATTTCTTCTAGGTTTGGATCAGACACATAGCACAGGAAGGAAAAGCTATTTTTACTTAGAATTATTTTTTGCTTGTATATTTATATCTTGTTGTACCTCACGAACAGGCCCTGGCATTACTGGGGGCATTGCCTTCTTTATTTCTACATTTCACAACTTTTTGATCTTTGGCCTGTTCCCTGCAGACCAGTTGAAAAAAGTAATGCCAATGAAACCTTGGTGATTAATGGAAAAGTTGGAAATGATGGGTGATTGGCAAAAGTTTTCCAAAGAGCAAATCATGAGTTTTTGAAATTACTTTTCTTTCTCTCCTCCTTGACTCTCCTGTAAGAATTTTATACTCCCCTTCTTAATTTGAAATAACACCAATGAGCTTTATTTTTCTTTCCTCCTTTTTAATCGCTCTATATAGCTGACTGTGTGCATGTTATGTGTGTGATCTATAGACTGCCTTCACCTTTCTCTCATTCTCTTTTCTGTATTTCAGATAGTTACAAACAAAAGCATACCTCAAAACCTCCTGACCGAGGTATTCCATTCTTTCTGTCTTGCTGTTTAATTTCTTCCTGACCTTGTTCTTCTGAAATGTTAGTTTTAAAAACTCTTTTTCTTTTTTTAAGAAGTGGTTTTTTTCATTCAGAGCAACAAAAATCCCTCCCTGGCTATGATATCTGCATTAGTTTTATCTATGTGGCATATTAAGGGGGAAAAGTGTGTGTATTTGGGAAAAGTACCAATTGTTTTGAAGTGTGGCAGAGAATATTGAATTGAGGATTTGACATTTTCATCTGTATGTAGAGGAGGACAGATTTGAGATCGCGTCAATCTGGGCTAAGTAAGATTAAAGAGAAAATGAATGGACAATTCTGGGAGTTGAAGTCCACATGTCTTAGAGTTGCTAAGGTTGAAAAATATGGCTGTAGAGCACAAGTGGCTGATGGGGAATCCCCAGCGTCATTCAGACCAGCTGCATCCTGTGATAATATTTCCAAATCTGCCATGTTGGATCTTCTAAGGGACTGTATCTACTTTTATTTTTGTTAGAATTTCTAAGTTCTGTTTGAAATATCCATTGTCCTAATTGGCATTAAGAGAATTTTTTTCTTCCCGGCTTCTTCCCTGCTGGCCCTATGCCCCATGGAGTGGGGGAGGGGGAGCACCTGAGTTGGGACTTTGCTTTCTCCTGCTGAGATGACTTGTCAATGCAGGGTGCAAAAGGTCTTCAGATTTTGTAAGTTCTGTTAATAATAGCCCAAGGTCTGAATATTCAGTTCTCATCACTCTTATTAGGTGACCTCTGAACTATTTCTTGGATAGTTCCATTCTTCCTCAGAAGCCTAGGTCACCCTTCCCAAAGGTACAAGTAGTCCTAGAGTTACAACCATTTATTTTTGACTGTTCAAAGTTACAGTAGCACTAAAAAAAGAGTTCTAACTTGTGATTGCACTTCCAATCGTAGCATCATCTTAAGGACACATGATCAAAATTTGAGGGCTTGGCAAAAGACATGTATTTAGAATGATTGCGGTGCTTTGGGGTCATTTGATCACCATTTACAACTTTTTCAGCAATGAAGTCAATGATGGAAACCCATTTGCTGAACAACTGCATGATTCATTTAACAACTGTATGATTTGCTTAACAACCATGACAAAAGTAATAAAACCAGTTGTGACTTACTTAATAACTGCCTTGCTTAGCAATGGAAATTCTAGTCCTGTTTATGGGTTGTAAGTCGAGAACTATCTGTGGTGTCTTCTAAATGTATTTGATCATATAATCCCTGGCTCAGTATAGCAGAAAACAATATTTTCACAGGTGTTGATACCTAGAATTTGATAATAAAATACAGTCTTGTAAATTTTGTTCCAGTAAATTTTCTTCTAAAAGAAATATATAAAAGTAAGATTCCCTCATGGCTTTTAACAAAAATGGAGATGCTCCATTCTGCCCTGGTAGAGCCTCAGAGTATAACTCGTCCTGCTAACTTTCTCCCTGATAAAAAAACACATTTTTAATCCTGAATTTTAATTGTTGATATTGATGATTAGACAAGCCTTGATCAAAGGAGTACAGCATTTCAGAATCTTCTCTATCTTTGCTCTTCTTTTGTGGAAAGAAAAGTTATAAATTTAGAGAAGAAGGCTGTGTTTTCCTTTTCCTCCACATCCACTTTGGTTGCTGACTATAGTAGCCACATAGGGCAGGAGCTGCTAGCTCAGGTTCTTACTTAATCAGCTATGTTTATACAATCCTTAAGAGAGCTATGACCTTTTTCCTCTTGGCAAATTAGATTTCCAGTTGCTGGACAGACACATACACACACATGAAATCTGCATAGCTTAAAGGATTTGGAAAGGATTTGTTTCTTTTTATCCACCACTTCCCTCCCACCAGCAGCTCCATTGCTTCCTTCTAAATATGGTCTGTTTTCTTGTTTCTGGTCTGAGCTGCTTCCAGATTTGGAGCATATTGTTTGGTGGATTAATTTGAGCTGCAAAGAAGGTGGTGGATTATTTGATTTTCCTCCCTTGCCTCTGAATATGTTCCTGGCATGTTTTAAATCTAAGGGTGAATTTTTTCACATCTTCTATCTTCCAAGAATTTGCAGAGAAGGATAGTCAGCTATGAAGAAGATATATTTCTGTCAAGGAGGGAAAAGAGCAGTTGAAATGTAGCCCAATCCTCTTTCCATTGATAAGGGACCCATGGACTTGCTGAATATGCAATATTAACACAAATTAACACTCCTTGGATGGCCTTGTGATTGTAAATATGAGTTATAATCCAGCATTAAGTGGCAGGCCACAGATTCCTAATCTTTTAATGCCAGGATTCCCTGTTCCCTTAACAGCCACCCTTTCCTTTTATGATAGAGTCAAAGAATGTGCTGGTTCATGTCATGCTTTTCCTTAATAGGGAGCTAGATTTAAAGCATTATCTAAAGAATCCATGCTGGGTACAAAAGAGATAATTTTTCTTCTCTAGTTAGCATGGAAATCCCAGCTAATGCTTAAATACATCACCAGCATTTAGCTTTTGCAGGCTCATTTGCCAAGCTGGGCTTAAAATGACACAAATACTGTATGTAGAAAGCACAAAGCTGTACACAAGAACAGAAGGTGGCTTCAGGTTCCAAGCACCACATGGCTCAAAATTTGACAGAGGGAAGAGAATGAAACGGATTCAGAGATAAACAGAAAAACTGTGCAAGTCTTTTAATTATGAGAAATCTAACGGGGATACAGGCTTAGTTGCAATAAAATCTAGAGAGGGATATTTATGCAAAAGAACTTACAGGAAGGCTAGAATTTAGGGAGGGAGGGAGGAAGCAAATCAGGATCATACCTAAATTTTGGGAGGAATTCAGTAAAGGGTGGAGTCTTGTGTAAAAATGTATTTATATTTTTTGCAATATATACACTTAAAAATATATGGGTATTATCCTGCATATGTGGAAAGGCAGAAAAATGTCTAAAGCTGTCTATTGAATATCCATAACCTTTGTTTTTTGAGCATCAGATAACATCTGTAGAAATTTCATTCTTGTTTCATGAGGACCAGGGTGGTGATTTTCATCATTCATTGTCTGCATGCATTCTGTGAATTGTTCGCAATACTGGATTGGGGTACTGAGTGTTGGTTATTCTATTATTGTGGCAAGTAGCTATTTTGTTTGTGGCACTGAAGGAGCTACATTGGGAGTTTGTTGAGTCCCCTAGAACAAGATTATGGGCAAATTTGGATGCATTTGAAGGAATTGGATTCTGCTCTGAGAAGCAAATAATATTTTTGTCACCCTACTACCAGCTTTGTGCAGCTATGGGCACCCCTTCTACTTTTATTCAGGTAGTCCTTGACTTACAACTATAATTGACCCCAGAATTACACTCATAAGTCATTGCAGCCATAAGCTGAAGCATGATATGACTGGATTTGAAGTCATGACCATTTTTGCAACAGTCATTAAGCAAATGCAATGGTCATTAAGCAAATCCAGTTTCCCTAATGGGTGTTTTTTTGCCAGAAACCAGAAATAAATTCCAGAAATGGACAAAAAACATTGCAAATCATGGTCACATGTCTGTGGGACACTGCAAAAAGCACAGAGGAGAGCCAGTTGTCAAGCTCCCAAACTGTGATCATGTGATGATAGGGCTGCCGTAACTCCAAAAACAGGTCATAAGTAGCTCTGGAGAGGTCCA
>JANHZU010005153.1:33081-52432 GCA_032468055.1 Acrochordus granulatus | reverse complement strand
GTCTTGCACTGCCTCCCGGAGTCTTCCCAAGCCCACGCCCATCACACTGACTATGCTATCTATCCATCTCATCCTCTACCATCCCCTTCTCTTCCCTTCAATCCTTCCCAGCATCTGGATTCATAAAAAAGGGAGGAAGTACTGAAGTCCTCAGGGTGCCCTTTTCCCCAGTCCAAAGGAGATGGAATTAAGCAGCATTCTTTATTGGTTCTTCCTCTTCATCTTCCTTAGGATCAGTTGCTGTTCTGTGACGATTGTGACCGTGGCTATCATATGTACTGCCTCACTCCACCTATGTCAGAACCTCCAGAAGGTGAGTGCTATTCTGCTCCCCTTCTTGTCTCTTCCTCCTATGTGAGATTCTGGAATTGTGAAGGGCTGTGCTGCCCAGGATGGACGAGCAGCTTGCTTCCTTTATTCTTATCTTCTTCCTTCATTTCCCTGGCTGCCCAGGATAAAATTAGTGGTCCAGCTCATCAGGAAGGCACAAATTGTGAGCCACTACTGTGGGTCATGTTCTCTATAAAATCAAAATGGGGAAGATATTGGGCATTTTAGATAACAGTTCCATTAAGGGTCTTATTGCCTATGATTCCCCAAGATTACATGTTTAGCACCTTAATATTAAATAATAAATACTATTTTAGAGTCCAAAATAGCCTCTGTCTTCTAAAATTTTGGGGCCTTCTGATGTGAAGCTCATGAGATTTTTAGCAAGAGAGCAAAGATCTCAGGATTAGTATATACAAATACGTGCGCATATGCACATGAATCCATTGTACGGTCTGAAAAAGTTGCCAAGCCTTCCTGTGCTATGACAAGGCAAAACTGGTGGCTTGCAGTAAGCTTCTTGTTTCCAGAGCAGGAGGTGACTTGGGTTTCTGAGGATCCTTTCAGCTAGTGTTAATTTCAAAGTAGCCCATTAATTTTTACATCATTTAACAAGAGAATCATGAGTCACGGATCAGGCTGTGACAGGACTGGTTAAATTAAGGATGCAGAGAGAATGTCTCTCTGTGTGCCTTCATTTTTACTGCAGCTCATCTTTTAACCAAGAGGTGAGTCACAAAACTAGACTGGTTCCATTGCATAGGCCCACAGGAAGTGAGCCAATGTATCCTCCCATTTTCAAGTTCCTGGAATTAATCTTTACATCTCCAGTTAAACATTATTTTGAGGATGTAATGACCTCTGTCCAAGAATTTGACATGCCGTTGCCAACTTGGCAGTAATGATTTGCTTCTCATATCAAGAGAATCCCAAATGGGCTTATGTAGGATTGCTAGCTAGCATTTCCTACCATAAGCATCTGGTCTGATCTAAGAGACCAAAAACAAATGGGAATTAGCAGAGAAAGGCAAAATTGTAACCTAGTCACAACTGTACAGCAGTTCTTACTATCACTCGCTTGAATAAAAAAACCCTTTTCTCCTTGCAGGGAGCTGGAGCTGTCACCTCTGCCTGGATTTGCTGAAGGAGAAAGCCTCAATCTTCCAGAACCAGAACACCTCCTGATTGCTTTTCAGTCTTGGAAGAGAAATCTTCACTTATCCACTTTTTCTCTTGGTTTTAGTTTTTACTCTGCTTCTTCTCACTTTGGGTCAGTGTCCCCCTTATTGGTTGGATCACACGTCCACATGCCACACACGCACTCACACACACCCTTGCCCCACTGCCTTTCCTTCTGACATTCCCCTTTCCTCCTCCCCCTGGCAGTTTGGGCTTAGAATCCTTTCCCTCCTCAATCCTCACCTTGGGTTTAAGAACTTTGGGGGCCTTTTCTTGAGAAACCCACCATCCATGGTAGGCTGAGGAGCATCATGTTGAGGGGATCCTGTCAGCAGTTTTAATAGATAAAGAAAAGCAGTTGTGATTAAGCTAGTCAGGATTTATCAACAATAGCTTGGGAGCATGAATGCTCCTTTTTGTCTCACGGATGTGATTTTGGACTGATATCCCAGCTTGAGGATTCTGCCTATATAAGTGAGACCAAAAGAAAGCAAATCTTATTGAATGTTCTTTACCAATTTTTCCATTTGTTTTCCTTTGTTTAGTCCCACCTCAGTGGCCTAGGAACCTCTTTCTCCTCAAAGCTTCCAAATTCCATCTGTTCCTTTATTCTCATAAAGTTTTTTTCCCCCAAACATGGTTCAGAAGTGGCACTGTAGCCTCAGAGAGATTCTTGGATGGCATGGAAACCTAATCATGGGCACCCAATAGGAACTAAGGCATGACACAGGCAAATAGCAAAATAACTTGGTTTGCCTCAATCAAAACCATTGTCTCAGATTTGCCAAATCAGGGCCATGTCTTGGGTAGATGGAGGAAAATCCTGCTTTAGATCGAGGAAGTGTGTCCATTCCTTTCTCCTCTTCATTTACCAAATTCCCAATGTATAATGGTTCCATATGCATAGGTCCATGCGATGGTGGATTTCGGAATGCTTTCTTCCTTCGGAAATTCACCTGTGTTTGCATGTGTGAGCATTTAAAGCTATATCAGGCTTTTTAACACATTGGTATTAATCCTTCATTTGGGGAGTCTTCAGGGGTGTGTAAATTATTTGGAAGACTTCAAAGGTGGTTTGCTGTTTTTGGAAAAGGGGCTCAAGGTTGTCCAGAGTTATGCATCTTTTTTGGTGGATGTTGGCTTTTAAGCTTTAGGCTTGCTGAAATGACAACCAAGCTCAGAGAGCACCAAGGACTTCACAGTTCAACCCTGAGCTACAAATATTCTATTGCTATCAAACTTCTAATGTCTATCAAACAAATATTCTCCTCTATTGCCTATTCTCTTTTATTGTTTATCAGACAAATATTCTTCGTTTGAGACTTCCTTGAGCCTCCATCCCATGTACCAGAGGCAAGGCATAGAATGAGCTGTGTCTCTTCCAGATGCTTTTTCTTCAAATCTGCTGCTTGCTGGTCAGAGTGCAATGTGACCCAGGGAGCTGAATTTGTCTTGCAGAACAAAACTTTTTCCCCCCCACTTTGGTTATCCCCTCCATCTTTGCCTCCAATTTGAGGATTTGGTCTTGGTTTAAAAAACAAGTTTCTGAATTCTCACTCCTTTTCTCCCTTCTGCTTCCAGGGCTGAAGTTTTCTGCAAGATCTAAATTGCAGAAGGAGAGGCATTTTTTCTGGAATAGGGTTTTTGTGTAATATTATACTTGTAATGTGCCTAATTTTTCTAAGATTGTCTTTAAAACCTACCTCCAACATTCCCTTTCACGCATCCTTCCATGTCCTCTCCAAATTCTTCTGCTCTTCCTCCGCCGAGTCTCTCTGTGGAAAGCAGTTTGGAGACTCAGGACTGCCAAAGCGAGAGGGGTTTACTCTCTCACTGGGTTGGAAGCGACAATCCAGTCAGCGCATGAGTGCCGGAATGAGTTGGCTTGATGCAAGGCTGAACTTCATAAAGGGTGGCGTCTTTCTCCCTGACTCTCCCTATCCTATTTGGCAGGAGAGGTCACCCTTTTTGACTCAGTGCCTCAATCATTTTTTTGCTGTGATGCCTGGGATGATGAGCATTAGAGCTCAGCATGCCTGGAGGTTACCCAGTGGAGGGAAGGACAAGAGGCAGGCCTTAATGGAGAAATTTGGCCCAAGGAGAACTAGGAACAAAGTGACTGCTGGCAGCCAAGTGGAAGCATTAATCCAGCACCTTCACTGCCCAGTCTGTCCTTCAAGAGGACTTGATTTGAAGCTAAGAGGTGTCCAGGAGGTCTCTGAGTCATGTGTAGGGGAGAGACAGCTATTATTTGTGCACTTACTTGGCTTTGGATTCTGGATTCTCAACTGTAGCCTTTTTATTTTAAAAAAACTTTTTTCCTCCCCATACCCCAGGGAGATGTGGGGGTCCTCAGATGGGCTGGCTGTCAGGCCCCCATGCACCAAACAAAGGGAGGCAGTTGTAGAAATTTCCCCACCCCAGTTGCTTGTCTCAGCTCCAGCCTAGGGTGTTAGGCCCTCATTCGAAGCATCACACCCGTGTCTTAAAAAAATGCTACCCAAATAAAAAAACCAAAATAGCTTCTTTGAATCTGTTTTATGGTGGCCTGGCTCTCTGGGCTGGGGGACAGTTTAAAGATCTGTTCAGTCCTGCAACGTTGTGGGAGTTCCATGCTCAGGTTAGTTCTGTCGGTTTGCAGGGGGTGGGAGGTGGGACAGGCTGTAATACCTCATTTTTCTTTCTCTTTATGACGCCCACAGATAGTTGTGCAGCTTCATACCTCCTCTGCACTGTATTCTGATTTTTCCTCCTCCACTAGTACCTAACCTGTGTTCTTCGTTGGTAGCTTGATTTCTCCTTCCTTTCTAAGGAATTGATTTGTGCACCCTTTTATTGCATAAGTTTGGAATTTGGGCTTTCCTTTAAAAAACAAATACTGAGATTTTTCATAGCCCCAGATTCATCTTTTTATTGCAGTTGAAGCTGAAAGGTATTTTGGCTGCCTCCCTCCAATTTTATTTTAAGGCTGTAATAAGCATTAGCTAATAAATATTGCTTTTACACAGAAGGAGACTCTGTGGTGTCTGTACAACAATCGAGAGTGGGTTTTAATTCTTTTCCTAAGTGGTATAATTGAGCACGAAACTACATTTTGAATTAAGTTCCCTTTTTCTGTTTTCAAAAACTGAGCTGCTGTCTTGCAACCTTCAAAAGCTGTGTTGTTTTTCCTCCTGAGGGAGTGGTCAGTATTGACTTTTGAATCGATGGTACTGTCCAGATTAGACTTCCCAAGCTGACTGAACCGGACAACTCCTCAGCCAGGAAAGAAAGGGATCTAGAAAGGGTCTTGGGTCTAGAAAGATATCAGGAAGGCAATGAGGTAAGGGGGTTGCTTAGGAGGTGAATTATTCAAATATTGATTGCAAAAGCTTGAGAATCTTGATATTCTTCACTTTTTAAGTGTTACTGAGGTCCAACTGTACCTGCCAACTTCTAGTACGGGTAATCCTTGACTTACAACCATTCATTTAGTGACCAAAGTTACAACAGCACTGAAAAAAGTGACTTATGGCCAGTCCTTGCACTTAGGACCATTATAGGATCCCCACAGTCATCAAAATTTGGGCATTTGGCAACTGGCATGTATTTATGACAGTTGCAACATCCTGGGGTCATGTGACTGCAGCCAGCTTCCAACGAGCAAAATCAATGGGTGAAGGCAGATTCACTTAATTATTGTGTGATTCACTTAACAACTGTGGCAAAACAAGATAAAATTGGGCAACTCACTTAAAACTGCCTCGCTTAGCAATGGAAATGTTGACCCCAATTGTGGCCGTAAGTTGAGGACTACCTATAGGCAATTCTTTAACAGCATCTCTTTGACCATGCTTCACAGACATGTTGAGAGAATATGTCTGCATGCTGCAGAACATCCCATTTTTGGGAATCTTTGGAATTCTACCACTCCCCCCCCCTTTTGCCTTCCCTTGCCTGGAAGGACCACCACCTCCCTCTCCAAACAACAGAGCCAGCTCCACCCGGAGGAAGAAGACGGGTTTCTTTCCTGGGGATGGAAATCTTCACCTGCCGTTTCCCGACGTTGCAGAATCTGCTTTAGCCCCTGCGAGGCAACTGCCCCTTTCAGATTCGTCTGGTTGCATCACGGGATGATTGCTATGGAGGAAGATGAGAAAACGGAGCACTCGCTATGCAGTTGAGCTCCTGTGAGTACAGCAGGACAGATGAAATCCAGGAGAGACATTCGGCGCTCCGTTCACCCTGTGCGTCCTGGAACGGTCAAAGGTAAGACTCGCTACCTTGCTGCTACAGAAAGGGCCAGAGGTGGATTTCACAGGGAGATAGGAGTGCATGTGGTGAGATGCATTTCCTGTGACAGAAATGACTGCTCCAAAGCCCAGGGGTCTCTTTCAAAAAGGCGGCTGTGTCCCCACCATTTTGGGACGACTAAGGGCTCATAGTACTGGGTTATTGTGAACCTCTGGGATCCTTCCCTCCCTCCCAATTCTTCCTTCTTCCCTCCCTCCCTGTCATAATTCAAGATTTTGTCCTCTTTTTTGCCTCCCCCACAGATAGCCTAAAAAATAACCATGCCTCTTACAAACACTAATTCCTAGCTTAGGGTTTTGCTCCTACGAGAAAGAAAATGTGAATACCTAGAATCTTCTATTCTGTTCCTTTTTTGAGAAAAAAAATATATTCTTGCCATTTTTTCCATTTCCTCATGGAATTGAGAAAGCCTCCTGGATAGAAGGCAAAACATTTTCCAATTACAGCTAATAATAAAGGTACGGTTGTTTTTTTAAGAAAGTTTTGCATTTTTGCTATAAATCATGTCCTGGATTAATGAGAACATACAAAGACATCCAGAAGAGATCTTTTCCTCTACTCCCTCTGCTGGTTACACAGCTGGGAAACTTTCCAGTTCTGCAGGAAAGTTTGTTTTGGGGTATTTTTGCAGGGAAATAAACTGGGGCTGTTCCAGATTTGGCCAAATCCCAGCTCTCAATGTTAGCCAGGTCACCACATCTAGAAGAGGATGGTGGAGTGGTTCCCAATGCAGATCTCCCCCCCTGAAAAAAAAACTCAGAAAAAAGGATCCATAGCATAAAGGCTTCTCAGTGTAGACAACTGAGAACAGAGGTGCTGCTTTGTATTTCAAAATTTATAAAATCAGTTGCACAGATATTGCATTTGTTTTACCTCTGTTCCAGGAAAATTAAAAATTAGAATCTTTGTGTTGGCTGATCAGATGTTATGCAACAGTCACACTTAATGGCTTTGAAGCTATGCCACAAAATACTGTTTTGATTGGTGTGATATGTTTCAGCTATGACATGTACAAGGAAAAAAATGTTTTCTACTGATTTTTACTATCTCATCTTTCATTCTTCCTCCTTGTGGCCTTCTTTCATCCCTTTTCTATGCTTCATTCAGGATTATTATCAAGAATGTCCTGCAGTGTAAGTTGGGATGAGAAATGGGTCTTAACTTCACAACATTAGGTTAAAATAGAGTTGGATAAATTATAACACAGTGTTTTGTAAGATGCTTCTCCATATGTTGCGGGCACCAGAATATATTTTCTTGGTTTGGCTGCAGTGAGTTCCAGGTTTTCTTAACTAAGGTTTAGAAGTTCATCCTGGCATTGTGAAAAGTTTTTAAATTTAATAAAGAAAATAAAGTGGTCATATGATTTCTTTAATCTTGGATTGAGTCACCGTATCAATTGGGATTTGTTCAGAATTCTAAAACCACGTTTTAGTGTCATGTGTGAATGAGTCACTGCTTGACTCAACTTTCAGCCTCTTCAGATGGATGATGGTTTACCACATGGGATCACAATGGGACAGGCATTCACATGTGACTGTAGACTGTGATTTTTCTACCTTACTGTTAAGGATCGGCAGTTTCCCTTTTTATTGGCCAGGCAAGAAACAGTTGGAGGTTTTGCACATTTCTCTTTAGCCTGAGTAATTTATGCTTATACACCTTCAGTGACATGTGGGCCTCAATCAGTGTTTCTCAACCTTGGCAATGTAAAGTTGGGTGGACTACAGTTCCCTATCCAGCATGCTTTAAGATGGGTGGACTTCAACTCCCAGAATTCCCCAGCCAGGAGTGTAAAATTCATCATTAAGTAGTGTGGTTGTTAAGTGAGGAACCACATAACCACACCCAATTCTCTTAACCATTTTTGCCACAGTCTTTAGGTGAGATCACATCATTGTGACTTGCAACCTTCCCTGCTAGATTTCCCCACTGACTCTGCTTGTCAGAAACCAAATCACAATCATGTTTCCATGAAAACAGTGCAATGGTCATAACTGCAAGGATCAGTCATAACTCATTTTTTTCAGCACTGTTGTAACTTTGAAGGTTGCTAAATAAATGGTTGTAAGTTGAGGATTACCTGTATATTAGCTCATCTTACAGTTGGGATTATTTGTGGATATCTTTGGCTTCAAAATTCCAAAGAGGCATGACTACAATTTTTATCAATTCTTATTTATTTAGTTGATTATTTTTAAGTTTGAACTTCCAGACAAAAGAAAAAACAAATGACAATTCAAGATGTTTGATGAGGTTGCAGTGATTTCCAGTAGGCTGTTCCTCATGTCAGCAAATTTCAGCATCTGGGATTGTCCCTTGGCCCAGTTTCTGGAGCAAAACTGGGTCTTGGCTCTGAACGAAGGGCTCTTGCTCCAGTGTTGTTCTGGAGTATTTAAAAACAAGCAAAAAATTGCAAGAAAACTCCTTTGGCTCAAATAGCCCACTTTGGGCTCATTTTTGGAGGAAATCTGGAAAAATTAAGATTTCATCTCACTTTTCTAGGTTGTGAGATAACCAAACAGCTGCCCTTTGGAAAAGGACTCAGCAGGCCAGGAGGAAAAAAATAACTTGGATTTGATTTATATTCTGATTAAATTGCAAAAACAAACCAACATTTGGTGGTTTTGAGGACCAGCAAAGTCAGGCCTGGATAATGACTGGATCACTAGGATATTTCAAATCTTAAGGCTGGGCTGGAATATTTAAAAATATTTCCCCCAAGTCAATAATTATTTTTCTACTTTTCCCAGGAAACACCATGGCTGTGTCCATGAAATCACTGGATTGAAAATCCTTTTCAGGGACAGGGAAAGGGGATATTTTGCAGGGGATACGATGATTTTACCATATATTAACACAGAATTTCTCAACCATGGCAATTTTAAGAGGTCTGGAATTCAACTCCCAGAATTCCCCAGCCAGCCTATTTTAAAGATGCGTGGACTTCAGTTTCCAGCACTCCCCAGCCAGCATGCTTTAGGATGGGTGGACCTCAATTCCCAGCATTCCCCAGCCAGTATGTTTTAAGATGGGTGCAATTCTGAGACTTGAAATCCACTCATCTTAAAGTTGCTGACATTGAGAGACACTAATAATCTCTATTTCCTAATAAATTTCTAATTTGGAGACTTTCTCAAGCCACATCAATGGAGATTTAGGTTCTGTATTTCATAGATCATTTTTTCCTTTTAAAAATAGGGAGTGCTGTGCTGAATGGTTCCTCCACAAGAAACAGTGGGATGAAAGAGTTCTAGTTCTCACCGCTTGGATGCCACCAAATGTCTCAAAATCCCTCAAAGGAATTCCTTAAGCTGATCCCAAGATCCAAGAAGTTTTGGTGGGTCTGATTTTTGAGTGCCTGGGGAGGAGTGGAGACTCGAACCTGGGTCTCCCCATTCCTAGGCTAGCATTTGCCCCGTTGCACCTGCCCGGCTGTGGCTGAGAGGGAGACTTGAACCTGGATATCTCCATTCCCAGCCAGAATCTTACCCCATTAAGCTCCACCAGCTCTCTCATTGCTTCCACACACTTTTCTGAGGGTGCAAGAAACTCACCTCCTTTCAACTTCTTCTATAGTATCGGGAAGTGGCACATTGAGAGTCTCGGGCAAGAAGACAGTAGCCACACCAGCAAGGATGGGTGCTGTGCCATAGATGAGCGACGGGAGGTAGGAGCAATATTCCCCTGTTATTTTGATCATGGGGGCCACAATGCCACCCACACGAGCCAGGGTGCTTCCAAGCCCCATCCCAGTTTGTCTGCAATGGTAAAAAAATCACATTTGAAGGGCAGAAACCATGGGATGGTTACAGAAAAAACAACACTTGCATTTCAGACACACTTGTATTTTATGAGTGTTTGATCTTAGCTTGCTAGGGGATTTCCCCTTATGTGGACCTACTGTAATGCTGTTGGCCACAGGATTACACAACTCTCTCATAACTTGGCAACCTTCCCAGCCGGCTTTTGACAAACAAAGTTAATGGGGGAAGCCAGCTTTGTTTAACAGCCATGTGATTCCACTTAACAATTCACAAAACAAAAGGTCATAAAATCAGGCATGACTCTCTTAACAACTGTCTTGTTTAGCAACTGAAACTCTGGTCCCACTTGTATAATTGTAAATCAAGGATTACCTATATAATCTCTTGTCCTGGTCTTGGATTCAAATTTCACCCCCTTCTTTGAATTCACATTTTTAGAGATTGATTTTGCTCATTTCCCACTCCTGGGTCTGCAGCAGATGTGTGATAACACAATCTTGACCCAAAGAGAGATTAATTTGGTCATTAGATCACACAATAGCCAGATGTCTAAGTATAGACAGAATTTTGCTAATACTTGGAAAGCAGGAAAGGGGCAGACTCCTGTTTTGAAATTTTTGAAAACCAGAAAAAATGTTTAAAAATCTTCGAGGAGCTGGGACTACGTACCTGATCACTGTGGGGTAAAGTTCTCCTGTGTATAGGTAGAGACAGTTGAAAGAAGATGCAAGACACCCCTTGCCAAGCACTGCCAGAAAAGTTCTTAGTGTTCGTAAATCTTTTTTTTGGGGGGATGGAGGAGGGAAAGAACAGCAGAGGAGAAAGAAAGCAAGAGATGAAAAGACAAAGATTAAGACAGTCCATGCTAAAATTAGTTCCAGATTTATTGCCAAAAATCATGGGTTCATTTCCTTCTGTTATAAGGTGGGACCCACAACAAACTTTTAGGGTAAACCTTAACCTAGATTTAACAAGATTTCCCCTTTTTTAAAACACTGCTTTTTTATTTTAGCTTTTGCTAATGCCACACAGATTTTGCAAAAAAGAGGCAGAGTTTTGGTTGCTGCTGCCATTTTGACTTTTTTGACCAACCTAACGATCCCATGGATGCCCCTGTCATACTGTGAACTGAGAGAAGATCCCCTGCCAAATAATTTCGTCCTTCCTAAACCACAATGGAGGAAAACATTTGTGAAAAATAATTTGTTTTACAAATAATCCATGGGTTATGACCATTTATTCAGTGACCATTCAATGATGGCATGTTGACTAGTCCTCGAAATTCTAGCTGTCACATGATTACAATTTAGGCACTTGCCAACCAGCTCGCACTTATGATGGTTGCAGCGTCCCATGGTCACAAGCTCACCATTTTCCACTTTTCCTGATAGCTTCAAAGTCATTGGAGAAGCTGGCAGGAAATTGCAAGTAATTCCCACATGTCACTCCGCTCTTTCCCCAAGGAATCCCCAGGTGGTAGGGGGATCCCATACTCCATAGTACTCATCTGCCCCTACTCCATAGTACCCCATCCATGGCACTTGCCCACCCTCCTGTACATTGTATTATCCACCTATATATATATATATATATATGCCTATAGCTCTCACCCACTGGCCTGCTTGCTTGGCACTTCTTCCCATGTTGCTATCACAAGAGATCCTTGCTTAATGACCCACAATCTTGCTCAACAATTGCAACGAGGACTGCTGACATTGCTATTGTTAAGTGATGCAGTCATGTGATGTTGCGTTTTATAGCCTCATTGCTTAGCAATAGAAACTCTGGTCCCACCTGCCATCGCATCTGAGGACTACCTGTATTCTTTCTTTCTGAGCTGGCAGCATTCAGATCAGGTGATTAACTCTGGGCATTGGAGCACAAGGATGACTTTTCTTGGCATCACATGATTCCAGATGGCTCACCTGTGGGCACCAAGATATTGACCAGGATGGCCAGCCCAGCCAAGATGACGGATGAGGCTTGTGTGGGTCTCCTTCCGATGTAACTCATGCCAATGGCTGATCCTAGCTTGGCAGGAATGTCGATGGAACCAAAGGCCACTTGGATGAGGTAGATGCTGAAGCCAAAATGTTGGAGGTCCATCGCCAGGCCATAATAAGCAAAACTGGTTGCAAACCTAAAACCAAGCAATAAATGGGCTCAGGGTCACCCTGAGTCTTTGAGACTTGCTGAGGTCTTCCCCCAAGTTTCTACTCCTCATGGTTTCTCTGAGAACGTGATCTTTAGGGAAGGAAGGGTGCCTCATCCAAGCATACCAAACACTAGAAATGCAGCAGGAGATCCGGCGCACCGTAGGGGTATGGGCCAAGGAGGTGAGAGTGTAGGATGACTGCGCCAAAGTCATTTCCTTCTCCATGCTGGATTTCAAGACCTGCCACCCAACCATAAAGAGAACAAATGAGTGTCACCAGTGAGCAATTAATTCTCTTGAGTTTTCTTGCTTTTCCTTAGGTTCTATCTCATTCGGTCAAACAGAACTGACTTTCTGGATTTCTTTCAAAAGAGCATCCCTTGCTACCCTCTTCCACAAGGAAGTTGGCTCCAAAATATCCCCAGGAGAAATTCAGCTGGGATTTTCAAACACTTGTCAAGTTTCTAGATCTCATTGATGGTGAGAAAGGGGAATCAGCCTGGCTTTTCAAACCAAATCGCCTTTCTGACACCAGATCGGTAATTCAGACTGAGCCAACTTTCAAACCGATGATTGGAAGCCCCCATTTTTAAAAAGCACAGTTCAAAGAGCACCCGAGACCCAGTTCCAACCATCAAATCAGAACTGATGATTCCCACGGGAGCTCCAACCCTACTAACCAATATTGACTTTGATCTGGACTTCATACCTCGGTGTTGAGTTTCTCTCCTTCATCTTTCTTCCCATTCAGCTGAGCTACTTTCTTCAACACATCAACTGCCTGCTCCGCTTTGCCGGAAAGCACCAGCCACCGGGCGGATTCTGCAAACCACCTGTGCAAAACAGCCCAGCAAACTGCCTCTTCAGCTGGAAAAGGCATTCTATGGTGGTTTATTTATCCAATTTAACAGCCACTCTATTCGGCACACAAATCAGGGCAGCATGTGTCACCCATCCCAGAATAATCAATAGCAGTTGCCAGAGATCCAGGAAAAATTAATAGTGCTATATCTTTACCTACTATGCCTATGGGAAACTTTGATTAAAAATTTGACAGCATTTTGAGAGATCCCCCCAAAGGAACTGTTTTCCCAAAGGGGATTATTTTTATTTATTAATTTATTAAACTTATTCGCTGCCCATCTCACTAGGAGCAACTTACAATAAATATTAAAAATTGGGATCCAAACTTCAATACTTTGGAGGAGCCTTGGCATATGTAACAACATTGAGCAAAATGACTTGTGACCGGCCCTCGCACTTACAACCATCGCAGCATCCCCATGGTCACGTGATCCAAATTCAAGCGCTTGCTAAGCAACATGTATTTATCACGATGGCAGCGTCCTGGGGTCATGCGATTGCCATTTGTGACCTTCCCAGCCAAGTCAATGGGGGAAGCCAGATTTGCTTAACGACTGTGTGCTTCACTTAGCAACTGCAGTGATTTCCTTAACAACCATGACAGAAAAGTCATAAAATTTGGCATGGCACACTTAACAACCACTTCGTTAGCAAAGGACGTTCTGGTCCCAATTGTGGTCAGAAGTTGAGAACTACCAGTATTTTGTGTTTCTGGCAAGATGGTCTTGAAAGTGTGAGACACCAAGTCGAGTGCTCAACATGACATGACCAAAGTGGCACAGAACGGGGTCAGCAACAGACTGCCCTTGTATAACCGGCCAGGAGCCCTTTACCCTGTTTTGAAATCTTACTCCCTAAATGTTAGTGATCTGACTGAAAGTTTGCTAAACATCCTTGGAAGTATCTGCAAGCTTGCAGAAGTTGTTGATTCTTGCGTGATTTGGAGCATTTTGAAAAAATCATGTTTTGATTGTTTTTTTAAGACAAAAAAGAAACTTGGGTAGTCCACCAATGATATCAAGTTGGGCTGGCATCAGTGGGAATGACCTTGCCCCTCACGTGGAAAAACGCAAGGAATAAGGATCTTAGGAATGCTTTACACGAAGAAGCTACCTGCTCACCACGAGTATATGAAGAAAGCAAAGAACGGCATTGATGCAGTGAACTGCAGCTGGCGCCAATCCGGAAGCGCATAAGCCAGGCCAGGAAGGATGATTTGCCCAATGGTGGCAGAATACCCCACCAATGTGCCAGCAATGGTACGGACATTGGTGGGCACCCACTCCAGGACTAATGCAAAGGGAGAAGAAAAGAAAGCATGGGAATTTAGTCTTATTAGTTTAAATAATTGTTTCTCAAACTTGGCAATTTTAAGATATGTGGACTTCAACTTCCAGAATTCTCCACCTAGTTGGCTAGGGAATTCTGGGAATTGTCCATATATACTGGAGGAATTCTGGGAGTTGAAGTCCATATATTTTAAAGCATGCTGGCTGGGGAATTCCGGGAGCTGAAATCCACTCATCCTAAAATTGTCAATTTGAGAAACCCTACCTTACCCAGAACAATTCCACATTGGTTGCCATCTTACTTCCAATCCCATGTTCCTCTGCCCCAACGTTAAACTTCTTTTTACTGTTCTGACAGTGGCAAGTGATAATATTTTCCTCTGTATCATGAAAAAGTTTTTTTACTTATTTCTGGGAGAATACAACAGCATCCCATGGTGTTCTTTTCCCCCCATCAGTTGGCAACCCAAGATGCAGTGAGGTTCTGGTGTGCATCATTTGCTTTCCTCTGACTGAGGGAGCATGATGTCCTGTCCCCAACATATAACTGCATTCTCTCTGCGTCATGTGACCTCTTCTTCCCAGTGGGCATTAATCAAATTAATTGTCAGGTATGCCAGATTGCAGAGATAAATATTTGGACAGGTCCACAACCCGCTGAGCACAAAACATTGCTAATGAAGTCAGGAATGCACAAAAGTGCAAGCGTGCAAAATATCCTTTGGCACCCTCTCATAGCAAGCTATTTCTTCCCAACGGCAGTCAGCCAGGCCAAAATCCAACAGGTGCAGCTTTACAACAGCCGCAGATCTACACCAAGGAGAAACTGTGGCCTTGTCAGTTCTGGGAGTCAAGTATCAGCTGAATGGAGCTGTGTTTTTCTATATTATGCATGGAAACTGCCACATGGCTCACCACTGGGGGATTCTTACTACCTTAAATTCAAAAGAGGAGGATGGTTTAAAGCAGTGTTTCTCAACCCTGGCAACTTTGCGGGCTGGGGAATTCTGGGAGTTGAAGTCCACACTTCTTAAAAGTGGCCCAAGCTGAGAAACTGGTTGGGAATTGACCACAAAGTCTGAAAAAGGCTGGAAATTCTATAAGTAATTTTGAAACTCTGGAAAGCCATTAATATCTCATTTTTAACATCCCACCCATCTTCTATTTTTTTGCCCAATATGACCTTTTGTTTGCCAATTCCTTCGCATCTTACCTAAAGACATGCAATTTAGGACAATCCCCGAGAGTGACATGCCAACCAGGAAACGGAATGCGCAGTATGCCGCGAAATTGGGAGCGAAAGCTGTGCATACCCCCGAGGTGGCCATCTGGAGGTAGGACCAAGTTAAGATTGCTTTGCGGCCAAACCTATGGCACAGAATTCTGCATGAATCCACGGTCCTGATTTTCCTTTCTTCAGATGATACAGATAACAAGTCCACCAACAATATCAGCAGTACAGGTAGGCCTCGATTTAAAACATTCATTTAGTGAGTGAAGTTACAACAGCATTGAAAAAAGTGACTTATGGTCGGTCCTCATACTTACAACCATTGCAACATCCCCATAGTTGCGTGATCAAAATTTGGATGCTTGGCAACTGGCATGTATTTATGATGGTTGCAGCACCCTGGCTTTGTGCAATCGCCATTTGCAATCTTTCCAACTGACTTCCAGCGATTAAAGTCGGGGGAAGTTGGATTCACTTAATAACTGCAGTGATTTGCTTAACAACTGTGGCAAAAAATATAAAATCAGGCACAACTTACTTAACCACCACCTTGGTTACTAAAGGCAATTCTGGTCCCAATTGTGATTATAAGTCAAGGTCTATCTGCATATATTCATTGCTGCTTCTGCATCGAATAAGACACCATGAGGACTAGTTTCTTGTTTAGAACCTGGAAGACAGGTCTCTCTCTCTTTTTCCCTGAGAAGCTGCAATTATTCCCATGAAGGGGAGAGGTATGGGGCCAAGAGAGCAACAAACCTTGATAGGATTGGTGGCAGTAGTGGGATATGAATTTATCACCATTTCATTCCCTAGTATCCTAGTGCATTCACCCCAAGAATGGCTCTGGTTGGAAACACCCACCTGTCTGCTAAGCTTCCAAATATAAGAGCACCAGCAAGAACTCCTCCCATATAAATGGACTGGGCCATCTGTCTCCGCGTCTTCCGATTGCAAACCAGGTCCCACTGGTGGAAGGGAAAACTGTTAGGGGAAAAGAGGACTCGGGAGCGCCTGCAGTTCTGCTTAATTTTCTAGGAGTCCTGTTCACATGACACCCAAGAACCAGAATCCAAATTCCCCTTCAGCTACTGAAGCTCCTTTTAGGCCAGTTCCTCACTCTCAGCCCAGCCTTCCTCTCAGGGTTGTTCCAGGGGAAAATGGAAGGAGGGAACGGTTGAGCTCCTGAGCCAAAGGCAATATATAAATCTAGCAAATAAAATCAAAATGGCTTTGGAGATGTTAACTTAGATGATTGGTGTTTTCGATTTGCAAGCCTCCCAGAGTTACTTTGGAAAGAGGGATGGGTGGCATATAAATTTGGGTGGGCAACAAAAAGGCAAAACTTATTAACAATAAGTGGGAAAAACACAGCTTAGAGAGGAAGGTAGGTGCTGAAATCTGATTTATTCAAACCCACTCTGGATTGATTGATGGAGCCCTTTCTCTTTCACAAGACCACCTCTCTCTGTGCACCCTAGTTAAAGATCTTACTGATAGAAGCTCAGGGTCGAATTGTACAGTCCTAAGTGCTCTCTGAGCGTGGTTGTGTTTTTGCAGACGTTTCATGACCAAACCAGGGAACATCATCAGTGCTCAAGATGTTAGGTGAAACTTACTCTCATCTCGTTCAGTTCTGAGACTGAACCCTTATTGAAAAGGTTTTTTTTAATTGTACCAACGGACTAGAAAGAGAACAGCAGGACAGCTCATACCACTGCTCCCTTTCTAGTCAATTGAAGCAATTGCACAAAAATTGATTAAAGTCCCTGATTCTTATAATAATAATATATACACCCAAAGACAATTTTGGCTGGATTTTCTTAGCATGGGGAAAAGGAAAAATGTCTGCAAGAATCTTGATTTTTTTTCTTAAGTCTTAACATGCTTTGCAAATGTTGATTCCCCCCCCAGTTGGGATCACCTCCATCTGTGGTAGCTTCTTTTTCATGCAGGGAGGTGCACACATTTTGGAGACCCTCCAAACTCACCAAGTCCTAAAGAAGGTTCAAAAAGGAGATTCATTTGCGAGAAGGCCATCATCTCCTTTCTAATGTTTGCAACTGATTTTTGATCATACCCAACAAGATCCACAGCAGAAGCTTGTGAGTCTGGCTTTTTGCAGGACCTCGGGTTCAAAATTTGGATTTTGCACCTCAACACAACCCAGATTCAGTCACCATTCCCTCCCCACCTCTGCACACTCACCTCCGTGATAATGGTGTTTGTGAAAGTGCTTCGGTCGTAGACCCATCCATCCTTGCACGGTTCAGTTGCCATGCCTGTCGCATTGCCGGCACTGGCGTTGAGCAGAGGCCACTCGGTTGCCACAAAGCGGAGGCATTTTTCGGGTTGGCCACTGGCATCTTTGGGAATCCCCCAGAGATCTTCCTCGCCGGTTGGCATTTGAGTCCAATTAGTGTGAAGACGGGTACCGTTGTGCACTAGCCTGACCCGGCAGTGGTGATCCGGTATCCCAGCTGAAAAGTTTTGGAGCAGGTTGTGGCTGGCTGTCAATAAAATAGGAGTTACCAAGAGCACCACCTGAAGAATCTGGAAGCGGCCCATTCCTCCGATCTGGTCCAGGAGTTCAGCGAACGTCATGGCCGAAAAGGAGAACCTTTGCAAAGCCAAAACCAGAATTTCTAGTTCATCGGTGTTCCGGGCCAGATTCTCTAGAAATCATGCCAGCCCCATGCAGCCTTTTTCTGGCAGTGGAGAAAAACTTTTCTCTTCTGAATTCAGGCTCAGCATCTCGGAAAGTTATTTCTCAGCCCACTTGGCGGCCGCTGAAAACATTGCTCGAGGGGGCCACACGGGTGGAGGGATTCAAAACACACCATCGTGGCCACCCGGTGTGGAAATCTGAACTGGGCACCCCCAGGCAAGGCGGATTTTTTTTCTCCTTCCTCCACGAGGAGCACCAAAAACCATGCGTGTGGGGTTTCGAGGATGCTTCGGCGTGAGCTGTGATCTTGGGGATGCCTGGAAAAGATTGCAGAGGGGCCCATTTCTCTCCTGGGGTGGGATTATGCAAGATCTAATCGCCGGGTCAAGGTCCTCAAGGGGTTTTTGAAGGATTAGCTAGAGAGGAAAGGACAGAGCAGAAAATACATCCATTCATGAAAACGGGAGCAGGATGCAATAAGGGGGGGCGAATATTAGGCAGGGGGGTGGGAGAAAAGAAAGAAAAGCTGGCCAGGCTGTCTTGGCTAGGGGAAATGTGATTTTGTGTTCCTTGTCCTGCGCTCACATGCTTCACAAGGAAGAAATCCAAGCTGTTGTCAACCAGAGATGAAAAAGACTATTTTTATTACATTTCTCCTGCACAAAGAGGGGACCCTGAAACTTCAAAAATTGGCCGGTCCCAAGCAGGGTTCTGGGGAGGGGACGACACCAAAAAATGAGATTTTTGATATTATGTTTTGGGGCTTAGATGGGCCTTGGAATTTTTTTTTCCAGCTGATGATTTAGTTCTAGTTCAGACTTGTTTCTGGAGCTGGTAAACAATTAACTTACAAAAATTCCTCGGGCAGACAGCCCTGCGTTATCCTGGTTAAGCAATTTCCTAAGTAGAAGACATCAGTGTTTTTCCAAGCTTATCTGCCTGGTAGGGAGGCAGCAAAGATAATACGCAATACTCATTTTTTTCTTGGAGGAGGAAATAGCACTGGATAGTTGGATTTCGGAGCAGTTCAATCAGCTATCCGAGGCAGAATGTTTTGTGAATTGAACTGACAAAGCGAGGCCAATCCTCGAATCGAAGGCAATTCAATACAGCTAATTCGGGGATTTCTGCACATGCACAGAGACATTTCTTCTCTGAATCCATTTGGAAGTCCGAAGGGCGAAGAGATCAATACTTCAAATCAGATTTTGTCTCATTTGCAATCACCCTCAAATGGCTGTCTTGGTATCTAAACGCAAACAAAATAACTCCCTTTTTTTTTTTTTGCTCAAGATGTTTAACTGTGTCAGGCCAAGAATAAAACTACTTTGGGGCGGTTTCATTCTTTGCAAAAATGTTCACTTCATTGAATATAATCTCTTGCTCAATTTGGCAAAAATTCCAAAGCAACCAAGTTTAGTTGCTAACCCAGTCTAATTTCTGGCCAGTTTCAGTAGTGTGCAATTGTACAAACTGGGTCTCAAGCAGTGTCAATCAAACTTGGCCACTTTAAGATCTGTGGACTTCAACTCCCAGAATTCCCCAGCCAGCATGGCTGGTCAGGGAATTCTGAGA
>JANHZU010005153.1:5282-32981 GCA_032468055.1 Acrochordus granulatus | reverse complement strand
AACTCCCAGAATTCCCCAGCCAGCATGGCTGGTCAGGGAATTCTGAGAATTCAAGTCCACATGACTTAAAGTGGCCAAGCTTGAAAAACACTCTCTAAAGCCTCCATTTACAGGAATACAAATTTGCCACAACTTTCTCCAAAAAATGCAAAAACCACTGCCCAGCCTTCAGTATATCACTAGCCTTTTCTCTATTGGCCACATGGAAAGAAGTAAGCGTGATTTGATGATGGCAGCCAATCCAGGTGTGGGAGGTGTGTCCTCTGCTCCCCCATCTGGGCACCGAGTTGTACAATGACAAATTGTATATATATAATTGTATATATATATATAATACAAAGACCATCTGCTTTTTCTCAGCCTCTCATTCCCTCCAGATCATTTTCTTGGAGGACTAGATAAGACATTTCTCTGTGTTGGGATTTCTGTGATATGGATGGCAATTGTGCCTTCTTGGAATTAGTTGTCTGGATCAATAATTTTTTTTTTAGTGTTCCCATGACACACTAACCTCCTCACTTTCCACTGACCTTATTAAATATGGTGAGGTAACTTGGTTATTGTGTAGTTAGCTTATCACATAAAATGAACAGCTGACTGCTGCTTTTTTAATAGCCCCAGTAACATTGTAAATGTATTTGCACATATAAAATCTTTTTCATGAGGTATGCCCTGTTCTGGTTCTTATTCCAAAGAGGGGTCATTTATTCAGTCCACCTTCAATCGTGCAAGCTGAGACGTGTGTGTTGCTGCATTTTTGTTGCATACCTTTGAAGTGTTTAACAGTCTTTTTTTCCTTCTCAAAAGACAAGACTTTCCTCTGATTTATCTCCTCAATGAAAACTTGTAAAAGGAACCCATATTGGTTCATACAGGTAGTCCTCAACTTATGATAGTTGGGACCAGAATGTTCATTGCTAAACAAGGAAGTACAGCAAGATTTTATAACCTTTTTTGCCACAGTTGCTAAGCGAATCACTGCAGTTGTTAAATAAATCATATGGTCATTAAGCAAACCTGGCTTCCTCCTCTGACTTTGCTTGCCAGAAACTGGCTGGGAAGGTTGCAAATGATGATGCCATGGCCCGGGACTCTGAAACCATCATAGATACGTGCTGCACCTACATTTTGATCATGTGATAGTGGGGATGCTGCAATGGTCCTCAGTGCAAGGACCATTCGGTCATAAGCGACTGTTTTCAGTGCGCTTATCACTTCAAATGGTCACTAAACGAATGGTGGTAAGTTGAGGACTACCTAGACATGTCAAAATGGAGGTTGGATAGCTGATGGTGCTGCAGAAATCTAACCATCGAAAGAAGTTGTAAGAATCAGACCATTACTTTAAGCCAAACAATTGCCTGTTTATTTGGGCATCATGCGGTATAGATTCTACTCACCGGGTATTTTTTTTCTCTTACTAAAGCATTTGATCAGTTCAGCACTCAAGCTGGAGTTGAAAATGACGTTTGCCAACCCACGCAAATTACCTCCTTTTTTTTCCCCTCCCCAGCAAGGAAGTTGAACCGATAATTGATAACCAAAAGACCGATCTGTTGCGGACAGATTTTGAAACAAAGCTCTGGGCTGACTGTAGGTTGCTCACCCCTTTTCGGAATATTCCCCTGGGGAAATGCCTCAATCTGGATATGCATTAAGAAAGCAGGAAGGTTTTTAATGATTATTACTGAGTTTAACCATATTATCACAAGGCACTGGGGATTGTGATGGCTCCTTTGGT
Source organism: Acrochordus granulatus (assembly GCA_032468055.1). NCBI lineage: Eukaryota > Metazoa > Chordata > Lepidosauria > Squamata > Acrochordidae > Acrochordus > Acrochordus granulatus. The sequence continues at coordinate 31,240 of JANHZU010005153.1, read as the reverse complement.
GATGTTAGAGCAAGCTTCCATCTCAAGTCCGCTTGTGGCTCTATTTTCTGGTAGCCTGGAATGCTTTTCTGTCTCTCTGATTTCGCTCATATCCAGGAGAACCGTGCCTCGATGACAGACCTCATCTTTTCTGATGCTTTGCCTCTTCACTTCCTCCATGTTCCTAAGACAGGACAAAATCAGAAGGGGTGGCGCAGGATGCAACTGTTTAGTAATCATTTCAGCAGTGGATTTATTAAAAGAGGGAGGAAATTTTAAATGCAGGGGATCATCCAATGGGACAATTTAAGGGATTCACGAGGCCTGCTTATATGATGGCAGAGTAATACAAACTTTTGAGAAAAAGTTGGATGTAATGGTTAAGGCACCAGGCTAGAATCTGGGGCGGTGAGTTCTAGTTTTGCCTTAGGCGCAAAGTCAGCCAGGTGACCTTGGGCCAGTCCCTTTCTCTCAGCAATAGGAAGGAAGCAATGGCAAGCCACTTCTGAAAAACCTTGTCAAGAAAACTGCAGGGACCTGCCCAGGCGGTCTCTGAGAATCAGACATGATGAATCGGAAGAAAAAAAAATACGAATTAGTCACTTGCGAGAAGATACCAAATCTGGTTTCGATTCAGATTTGCCATTGAAATGGACCTATGGAAAATCGTGACACGGTGGGAATTGTTGGTGGCCTAAAAAATAAATAAATGGTGTGAAATTACAATTTTACTCTGATTCTCCAGGAATAAACCCAAATTACATGAATGGAATCCTTAAAGAATTTGGGATGAGGATATGGGAAATCACAGCTACTAGGAGCCTTTGAGAAGACAGTTTTCCAAATTATCTCAGATGCAAAGACTTTTGAAATTAGGCTGGTCACCGTGTTAAAGTAGAGCAATGTTTCTCAACCTTGACAACTTTAAGGTATGTGGACTTCAACTCCCAGAATTTGCCAGCCTCCCTTCCCACTCACCCAACCTACAAAGAATGTGCTTGATGCAATTAAAACAAAAAGACAACAGCAGAATTCATGTGCCACTGACCTGCTCTCCACATCTTCAATTGTATCTGGTAGTGGCGCATTTAAGGTCTCGGGTAGGAAACAGGCAGCCATCCCAGAGATGATGGGTGCTGTGGCATAGATGAAAAGGGGAAGGGATGGAAAGTACTCACTGGTCATCCTCACCAGGGGGGCCACAATCCCCCCAACACGTGCCATGGTGTTACCGAAGCCCATCCCGGTTTGCCTGACATGCACAGAGGGAAGAATTAAGTTTTACTTTACCCTTTGCCTCGCTGTCCACCAGGTAACATTCTGGGTATGGCTAAACTACAACTCCCAGCAACCCTTTCAGCTGGCCTGGGCAGTTGGGAGTTATAGTATGCAGGTAATCCTTGGCTTACAACTACAATAGGGACTGGAAAATTCATAAAATGGTGCAGTTGTTAAGTGAGACATCATGTGATTGCAACTTGGGACCTTCCCTGCTGGATTCTTCACTGACTTTGCTAGCTGGCTGGGAAGGTCACAAATGGCAATCACTTGCCAGAGGATGCTGCAACTGTTGTACATGCGAGCCCGTTGCCAAGCGTCTGGATCACAATCATATGGCCACAGTGATGCTGTAAGCATGAGGATTGATTATAAATCACATTTTTCAGTGCTGTCGTAACTTTGAGCAGTCACTAAATAAATAAATAGTCATAAGTCGAGGACTATCTGTAACTTGCTTGGAGAGAGAGGGCGTCAACAGATTTCTCTCCCTTTAATCCCATGGCTATGCTGCAGCACAAGTCACTCCATGTTTTCAGAGGCAATCAGACCTTTGGGGCTTTTTCCCAAATATATCATTGGGTGGTACCTGATTACTGTAGGGTAGAGTTCTCCAGTGTATAAGAAGACACAGTTGAAAGATGCTCCTAAACATCCTTTCCCAAAGACAGCAAATATGGTCCTCAGGATCTGCATATCTGGAGGAGATTAGAAACTACGATGTGACTTTGGTCTAGTGGTAAAAGTGCTGACCAGAAACTGGGAGGATGTGAGTTCTAGTTCAGCGCCTTATTATATTAATTTGGAAGGCCCTAAGGGGCTCCTACAGAGGAATCTTCTTCCTAACTTTGATCCAAATTCATGAAAAGAAGAGATCCTAGGATGGACAGTTATGAATGTTGCCAAGGGATGGGAAGAAGTGAGTTCCACATCACCCCCGAAGCTCCAGGGAACATAAATATCTGATTCTCAACAGTCACAAGGGAGTAGGATCCAGGAAGAAATACAACTGAAAAAATACTTGGGCTGTGTACAAATGGACCTGTCAAGCATGGAAACTTACCATGGGACACAAAGATGTTCCCCGCGATGGACAGCCCAGCTAAGATGAGGCTCAATGCCTGAGCGATCCGACGGCCCGAGTGGCAGATTACCAGGAAAGCCACCAACTTTGCGGGAATGTCTACTGCGCCGAAGATCACCTGGATGAGGTAGACGCTGACTCCAAAATTCTGCAGGTCCATCACCAGACCATAATAGGCAAAGCTGGTGGAGAACCTGGAGTGGCCAACAGATGAAAGAAATTATGGTGCTGTTGTGCCGTGGGAGGAAAGAGAGGTGGCTTTTGAAATTCCTTCTGGGAAAGGTAGTCCTCAACTTACAGCCGTTTGTTTAGCGATTGTTCAAAGTTACAAGGCTGTGAAAGAAGGGACTTATGGCTGGTCCTCGCGCTTATGACTGTCGCAGCATCCCCCAGCTCATGTGATCAAAATTCAATTGCTTGGCAACCGGTGTGTATTTACGACAGTTGCGGCATCCTGGGATCATGTGATTGCCATTTGCAACCTTCCCAGCCAGCTTTCAACAAGCAAAGTCAAGGAGGTTCTGGGAAGTCAGATTCACTTAACGACTGCAGTGATTTGCTTCATAAATGGCAAAAAGGGTCATAAAATTAGGCACAGCTCACTTAACAACCACCTTGCTTAGCAATGGAAATTCTGGTCATAAGTTGAGGACTACCTGTATTCACCAAGCAAAGGAGAGTCACACCTCCAGTTTGCTTTTGAACTGTTTCTCTTTCTATGCATCTCCTTCTGTCTTGCTTACCAGACGAAGCAAAGGCATACTGTGATCCGGCGCAGGGTCGGTGTACGCACCAAATCAGCAACTGGGAACTTGGCATTGGTCAAAGAACTCTCTTTCTGGAGGCTGTTTTTCAAAACCTGCAAGAACAGACCAAAAAGAAGTTAACTTTTTGGGGTGCTGCAAAGTTTTCTTGCTGCAACTTGCCAAGATTAAATTATCAATGGGCAAATGTTTATCCGCTGCCTACTTCCAGCCGCTCTGAACTGTTAACAAGAATAGTACGTATGTTCATAGTCAGATTCATGTGAAATTCATAATATAATTCTTCAGCTCATGCTGATTTTTTTCTAACACAGAAGTGCCAAGATGAGGGAGGAATGGTTGGTTGGATGGATGGATGGATGGACAGACAAACGAATGAACAAAGGAAGGAAGAATGAGCTTCTTCATATACCTTAGGAGCCAAATTACATGCTGGGAGACTGTGAGTTCTAGTCCCACTTTAGGCACAAAAGCTGGCTGGGTGACTTCAGGCCAGTCCCTCTCTCTCAGCCCAACCCACCTCACAGGGTTGTTGTGGAAGAGGACTGAGGAGGAGGAAGGAGGATTAGATATGTTAGTCACCTTGAGTTATTTATGAAAATGAGGAAGGTGGGATAAAAATAAAATCTGTTAAGCCAGGATTTTAAAATATTCCACGCCTAGCAGGCTTTGGCTGAGCTCCTAAGCTAAGTGTGGAGGGGAGACCACCAAGAAATCCCTGAATGTCAGGCTCAGCTGGGAATTTGAAAAGGAAGGAATAGAAATAAGGAAGAAAAGATGGGAAGGAAGGAAGGATATTTGTTGCCAAGAAAACAACACAACCATGTTGCTGTTTGGGTTTTGTACCTTGAGGCTGAGTTTTCCTTGGCAATCCTTTTGCCCGTTCATCCGGGCAACTTTCTGTAGCTCTTTCAGTGCCTGATCGAGTTTGCCCGCTGTGGCATACCAGCGGGCGGACTCCCTAAACCACCTGAGAAAAGAAAAAGTGGAAGAGTGGTGACGACAGAGGGGGTCCTACGAAAACAGAGGACGGGCAAACCAGCAAATTTGATGGAAAGAGGCACTTCTTGGGGGCCCTTGTAGATCTCCCATCTTTTTTTCGCTCTATACATCTCCTTCTCAATCTTCAACCCTCTCTTATTCCCTCCTGTTTTTTCCTCTTTTTGCTCAGGCTCCTGTGGCTTTAAGGTCTGGAGAGAAAACAAGCTCCACAGGTGAAGCTTGAGGTGCTTTCCCCATTGAATGGCTGCCTATTTTGGCATTGATGCTCAAGCTGTGGATTCTTCCTCAAAGCGTCCGAAAGCAGCTTTGGGGTCTTTTCAGCAACACTCACGCAACACATCAGATCCGGGCAGTGAAAAACCTTAAGGGGTAAGTCCTAGATTTGTTTCATCCTGGACTATGGGGTTATCCTGGTCTATGGATGGTTCAGCATTTTGTTCAAGCCCACAAAATGCATCTTCCGTTGCAAAGGGTGGGAAAACGCACCACCTACCAGCCATATAGGAAGAAGGCGAAGTATGGCAGCGACACGGCCAATTGGAGCCAACGCCAGTCCCGGATGGCGTACGCCACACCTGCAAGGATAAACTGCCCGATGCTGTAGCTGTACCCAGTCACCATGCTGACCATGGCTCGAGAACGCATTGGTGTCCACTCTACAGCTGCAAAAGGAAGATTATCTATGAATTCAGGCTCCAGTTAGCCTACTTTGGACACGTTATGCAAAAATCCAGTTCTCTGAAGAAAGGTCTGATGCTGGGAAAGGTGGAAGAAAAGAAAAGAAAAAAGAAAAGGACCACAAGTACAAAGTGGAAGGTCTCGATTACAGGGGTGATGAGGACCAAGTTAGGGAGAGACCATCATGCAGAAGATTGATTTTTGTCAGTGTTTCTCACTCAGTCTTGCCAACTTGGAGATATGTGGACTTCAACTCCCAGAATTCCCCAGCCAGTATACTTTAAGATGGATGGACTACAACTCCCAGAATTCCCCAGCTTTAAGATGAGTGGACTTCAATGTCCAGAATTCTCCAGCTAACATGCTTTAAGATGGGTGGACTTCAGCTCCCAGAATTCCCCAGCCAGCCTGGAAGCATTGGATTTGGAGCTGCTGGAGACAGAGAACTTACACAGCGACACACAGTTAAGGCCAACCCCAGAAACTGCCATGCCAGTTAGGAAGCGGAAGACGCAGTAGGCGGCAAAGCTGGGGATGAACGCCGTGCATGACCCGGAAACAGCCATCTGGAAGCACGACCAGAGAAGCAAAGCCTTCCGGCCAAACCTGCAGCAAGAAAAAACAAGTTTTAACTCTGTGCGTTGTGGGGCGGTGAAAATCTCATGCATGGGGGCTGCCGTGAAGAAGAACTGAAGGGAACCAAAGACCAGAAGAAAGTACAGGTAGTCCTTGACTTACGACCATTCGGTAAGTGACTATTTGAAGTTACAACAGCACTGAAAAAAGTGACTTATGACTGGTCCTTGCACTTAGAACTGTCACAGCCTCCCCATAGTCATGCGATCAGAATTCGGGCACTTGGCCCCCAGCATGTATTTACAAAAGTTGCCACATCCCGGGGGTCATGTGATTGCCATTTGCAACCTTCCCAGCTGGCTTCCAACAACCAAAGTCAATGGGGGAAGCCAGTTTTGCTTAATGATACATGAGTCACTTAACAACCGCAGCGATTCGCTGAATGACCGTGACCAAAAAGGTCATACAATCAGGTGTGACTCATTGAACAGCTGCCTTGCTTAGCGGCAGAAATTCTGCTCCTGCTTGCAATCGTAAGTCAAGGACTACTGCATTTCCTTTGCTAATGGTAGACTCCGCTCTTATTTGTTATGAAAGCTGGGATCACACACCACCCACCCCTGAACAGAGTTCCTGTGTTCACACAACTTGGTGTGTGCCTAGCAGGAATTTCAGGAACAGCTAAATAAGGTCTTGCGGGGAAGTGATAAAGCTCTTCTGAAAGCCGTCCAGGGACTGCTGTGTGTCAGGGGGAAGTCCTGTTTACTGTGCACTCAAATTTCACATTTTTGCACCTAATTTTCCTCCCCAGGCTGTGTACACTGGACAACCTCCTGCAGTGGGGGGCCCTAATCTTCATCTGTTTCTGGTTTGAATCCCAGGCAAATCTGCTAGAAGAACCAACTCAGCCTAGGGAAAGTGGCAACAGGCCATATTGTCCAGGGTTCCTTTATTTTTTTGCGGGGGGGAAGAATCTGCAAAAGATTCCTTTTTGCATTAACGAGTTAACCCCCCATATCAACATTTTTCAAATAAGGCTTTTATTAAGGTTTAATAAAAGCACAGCACACAGAGGACAAAAAAGATGAAAGCAATTATATAAAGGATATAGTTCCCCCTCAGTGTTTTGCCCCCAATACGGATTGGCTTAAAAAGGCCAATTTCAGCAAAAAATCAAGGGGGCATAAAACGTGGATTGGGGTTTGAAGCAACCCTTGTTACATCTACAAGCTGCCTGACTATAGTTAAAAGAAGCTAGCTTCTTTCCAAAGGGTCTTACTTGTCAGAGAGGCTGCCAAAGACGATTCCACCCAACAGCACGCCAGCCATGTAGATAGACTGAGCTAGTTGCTGGAGGCTCCGGAAATCACACACCAGGTCCCACTGTAGGAGGACAAGAATGGAAGAAAAATCACATCCACCACATGTACGGCTGTTGACCACAAGCTGAAAGGAACCAGGAAGTTCAGAAGAACTTCATGCCAAGACATGAGAAGGCCTCCTTCCTCTTGTTGGATTTCTTCGAACAACTTGCAAAGTTTTGTTCTCACACAAAGCTTCCTTCAACCTGAGGCCTCCAGAAGAAGGGGACTGCAGTTCCACATTTCTCAGTGATTTTCTCTCAAACTGATGTCCTCATATATGGTGTCCTCACCAACCTAGTCAGATAATCCTGTAATCTCGCCATCTTCAGATGAGTGGGACTACACTTCCCATATTTCTCAGTAATCTTCCTCCAAGATGGTCTTCATAGGTGGTGTCCTCACCAACCCCATCCCTCCAATCTAGACATCTTCAGATGAGTGGGACTACAATCCCCATCATTCCTACCAGGTTTCACCAAACCTAGTTACCCATCTCCAGCAGTGTTGGACTATAGTTCCTAGCACCCCATCTGGGAGAGATGGGAGTTGTAGTCCAGCCCAGCTGGTGGTCATTAAGCACAAACCTAGGTCGATAAATGAGCAACTTTCTTACCTCGGTTACAATAGTGGACGTAAAGATTGTCCCTTCGTAGGTCCACCCATCCAGACATGGCTCCTGCTTGGCTTCCTTTGAACCCGGTCCCGTTGCATTAAACTCCAGCAGCTGCCATTGGGGGGTGACGAAACGCCAACACTTTTCCAGCCTCCAGTCCCCGTCTTGGGGGATGAACGCCTTAAGGAGCGCCCTACAATCTGGACTCCCCGTGGCATTGCCATCGGCGCACACTTTGTTCACGGCCACCCTGCAGTGATGGCCGGGAACCGCAGCTGTAAAATTCTGCAACAGGTTGTGGGCTGCCATCAGGAGCATCGGAAAGCACAACAGCACCACGTTGATCACTTGGAAGCGTCCCATGCCGCCCGCTTGCTCCAGGAGTTGTGCAAACGCCATGGTGGGCCCTGTGATGTTGCGCCGTTGGAGGAGCACTGCACCGACAGCCGAGAGCCTCTGTTGAACGCAAGGCTGGTTGACCGATGGGGAGATGCCCATCTACTTAATGCAGACGGAGCGAGGGAAGGCTTGGGTCCAAGGGGTTACGCAATGCCAGCTGGACTCCTGGAGTGGGCATCTGCTCAGGTGGCTGAAATGCAAACCGGTCATGGGGGAAGCCTCCCCACTTCCCCTGCTGGTGGGCAAACAGATTCAGCAGCTCCCCGCTGGGTGCTGTACTTTGGTCATCCCAGGGTGTGTTTCGAGTCCATGCAAATCCTTCCTTCTCCCTCCACCTCCAGGAATGAACAGGGCATCTGAGCCAGAGCCGATCTCCTCCGTTGGGAAGTCCGTCCGGTGCTTTTGGTTGACATCGGCTCCTGCTGTGCTAACCCGAATTAAAGCGGCTTTGTTTAGGCAGACATCGCCTGGGTTGGGAGCCTGAAAGAAAAGTGAGGCAGGATGTAGTTCTCAGGAAGGTAGGTAAGGAGGCAACGGTGGGGTCAATCCAACTCTCCGAGTTGAAGCAGTCAGCTTTTTTTTTCCTTCTGAATCGTTGCCATTCAGTGCCCGAAAAAGCAGGACTGCTGGCAGGGGGCAAATTGAAGGCTGAAAATGACGGGGCCCCAAATCTCTCGGCTATCACGCTGCAGTCTTTGTTTTTGCAAATGGGGGTTGGCACCGGTCCTCCAGAAGTGGTGGAACTACAATCTCCAGTGTCCTTGGCTCCCCAAGAAGTCCTGATTTGATGCCTTTGAGTCCGTTTTGCCTTCAGGGCAGCTAATTGACCAGAAAGAACTTGGAGGCTCAGGTCGCGCTACCAACTCATTTGGATTAAAATGGGGTCGGGAAGTTTGTGGGTTGGGGCTGGGGTAGAAAATGGTAGCTCTTGATTTGTTTTGAGAACCAAACCTTCCCATTAAGCAGGAATGTGGCTTAGTGGTTGGGTAAAATGAGTTAGGAGACCTCAGTCATGGTAAGGAAGTTTGGCATGTAATCCGGGTTTATTGAATTGTGTGAATCCAGCCACACTATACGAGGTATTGGACATACAAACAAGATCTCTTGAGAGAGGGAGGCTCAAAAGCAATGCTCTGAACTGAATTGTTGAGAAAGAAAGAAAGACAACTGGATTTGGCTAGAAACCGGGAGGCTGTGAGTTCTAGTCCTGCCTTAGGCACGAAAGCAAGCTGGGTGACTCTGGGCCAATCCCTCCTCCTCAGCGCAACCCATCTTATGGAGTTGTTGTAGGAAAATACGAGTAGGAAGGAATATTATGGTATGTTTGTTGCCCTGAGCTATTTATAAAAATGATATATATAAATACATAAATTTGCATTGATGTGAGCTGCTTTTAGGCAAGCTTTCTTGTTTAAAAGCCCGATGGCTTTGAACTTAAGAAAATCACCACCAGCTCAGTCATTTGGGTCCAAGCGAATGGCAAAACGTCACTTTCTGAATCAAAAATGACAGCAATAGAACCAACAATTAGAAGTGGACCGGGCTGATCCCCCCTCCACACCCCACACATGTGATGGCTTGGCAAAGCTTTTTGATGAAAACCAACTTTTTCCAAACTCCATCTTAGATAATTCCATTGCTGGGCAGTGAGAGCCAAGTTCAGACTAAGGCCACTCTGGTTAAAAAGAAAAAAAAATATCTGAAAATAATCTCTCTGAAACTTGGAACGGTTTAAATCACCTGCTTGCAGAGTATCTGCCGAGGTGAAGGCAGAAGCAATAGATCAGGGTGAGAATTTGCAATATTCAGGATGGTGCCGGACTCAGTGAGGTTGTGAGGCCAAGGATCTGACGTCATCAAAGCCACATCAAGCTTATCCTGTCTCGATAAGGACTAAAACCTTGCCTTAAATTTAGGAGAGAGGCTATAATTTGCAACTATAGGAGCAGGAGATGGAAATTCAGAACCTCCAGTAAAGGCTGGAAAAATCCCTGTTGTTTTCAGTCAGCCGCTGTGATTTCCCCCCCCTTTGCTAAAAATTTGAAACCCAGTTTGGAGGACGCTGCATGTTAGAATAGCTTCAGCAAACGGAACAAGCAATATCTGAGGCCCCTTTTAATGGGGCCATTTTAATTAAGCCAGAGAGGCTTAATTTTTAGCAAACAAATACAAGAACAACATCTGGAGTCTTGTACACATTGAGGACTAATACATTTATTAAGGCATCCCATGCCTGAAATGTCAGTTGATGTTCACAAATACAGACACACAGAGAGAAAATTGTAAACAGTGGTGCCCAGGGGCAGAAAAGGAGTGCAAAAAAAAGTACAGAATCCAAATACGAAAGCAGGGAGCACCAACGCCACGCCTGCTCGAAACTCCCCAACTGTGCTTCGCTGATCTTTATTTTTAATATATATTTGCAATTAAAACTTTTAAAAAGAAGAATAAGACTCATACAAACAGATATAAAGTAAGGAAGAATTCAAAGAGAAAGCTGAAAGTGCAAGAAAGGGAAAAAAGCGAACGAAACAGAAACCAAAAAGAAATATCTTCTGATATTCTTCACAGCAGTTATAAATATCTTTATATGTTAACCTCTCTCTCTAAAGTTACATTACGATTCTCTTCTTTCTATAATCGATCCTGTCTTAAAGCCATGAATCACATATTAATTTTTTCAGTTTTTACCCAAAAAGTCCATAAGGGGTTTCCAGTCACCAATTGTGCATTGCTGGTCTAACCATTTTCTTGCTTCAGGCCAATCCGATATACAAATTGGTTGGATTCACACAAACGCTGGAAGACCAACCAAATTCCATTGTTCAAAGTGCTCTACTTGGCAAGTTGAACAAACGTTCATCAGTGTGCCACACTTTTGTGGGCCAACCCAGCCTGTTTGGTCCATTTATATTCAATGGATTGTGTGAACCTGTAACCAAGTGCTCATCTGGGACAAGAGACGAGTTCACATTTTATGTTCTTGGACCTGTGTGAAACCAATCCCTGCTATGCCACTAACCAAGTTATGTCACTGATGAAGGCATATCACAGCATGTCCACCCAACTTTTGCATGCACAACCAGGAATTTTTAGGTAAGACATCCCCATGCTTTTCATTACAGATAACGGGTCTCACTTTGCAGTCTATCCTCTTGGAAGACACAGACATAGTTCAACTCTGGTTTAAACGGGAAAAACCAAAAAAGGGACAGTAAAAGGATATTCCTTTGTAGTTAACAGATGCTGGACTATAGTCTTCTCCACCCAACGTGAAACAGATTGTTTCTAAACCTTGTTTGGCCTTTCTGCAACTTTGTTCACACACATGAATTTCATGCCCAACCCGTGTCCTCATTCAGAAGTTTCTTTCGGTGAGCAATTATTGGCAGCCCAAGTTTGAGATGACCATTAAAATACTCTCTAGTCCTGGTGATGGGGAATACTGTTCAGTGCTGGTGATGGTGGGGGTGAAGTAATTTGATTTTTCCTCTTAGTGTTCATCTTTAACGTGCTCATATTTCATTGAGGGCAGGAGGACCTTCATTTGGAGTTTGTCTTCTTCGTTGGGTTTTAATCTTGAGAAGAAATGGTTGGAGAGAAATCATTCATATAGAGGAGAAAACAAGGGAGATGGACCAACAACATATAATCCCATAGGAAGCAACAGGATAGATCTGAACACTCTGGTGTAAGTCATAACATTTCTTTTCTGTAGTTTGAAAAACAAGGAGAACTAGCCTCTATCCCAACCTCCATCTCTGACCCAATCACTACCCATGTTGGAGAAGAAAGGGTGGAGCCAGGGCTTAAGAGGGGAATCAGCTTGGGGTCACTATGCACACAAAATGCCAAAGATCCAACCTCTCGTGAAGACTAAGCCTTATTTTGGAAGTGCAGGTATTTGCTGGGCAATTGGAGAAATTCTTGTGACTTTGTAGCTTCAGTAGACTAGAACTGCACCAACTAAGCCTGACCCTTCAAGCCTTACATTTTCCCTCTCCCCCAAAGGCACTCCCCTTTTATTTTGGGAGACCAATCCTTTCTCCCTCCTCCAACATCTCAGGCAAAGCATCCCCACAATTGGAAAACTGTACTTGGACTCACCCTCTTTCGACTTGTTCGATTGTCTCAGGCAAGGGGACATTCCGGGTCTCTGGGAGAAAACAGGTGACAATGCCAGACATGATGGGAGCCGCTCCATAGATAATCAGAGGCAGTGGTGGGAAAAACTCTCCGCTCATCCTCACCAAGGGGGCCGTCATGCTACCAATTCGAGCCATGGTCCCTCCAAGACCCATTCCAGATTGCCTGTGAGAAAAGATATAGAAAAGACTTGTTAGTTGTTTGAATCAGGGCTGCCTTCTTTCAGAACAACTTTTTCCAGCCCCTTCAGAGGGGAACTGGTAGTGTCAGGTCAAAAAAAATCAAGATAGTAGTCATGTCTATGCAGCTGAACTCTTGTTCTACTTTTATGTATGGTGTATGCATGTGCGACACACATAAAAAGGGGGTAGGGTTTCAATTCAACTTCTTGACTTTTTTGCCTGCTCTGTAGATGATGCTGTCAGTGATTATTTTCCAAGCACGTTTCTTATCAGGTTCATTGGCCAAATTTCTGGAGATAAACAGAGGTGTTACAAGAAGTCAAGCAATTCACCTCATTTCCACTTAGAACCCACGTACAAGTAATCCTCAGTTTACAACCATTAGTTTAGCAATCATTCAAAGTCACAGCCGCACTGAAAAAAAAAGTGACTTAGGGCATGTATTTACAATGGTTGCAACATCTTGGAATAATGCGATCAACATTTCCGACCATTCCAGATGACTTCTGAAAGTTAAAAACAGAATCACATCATTGTTAAACAAATCTGGCTTCCCCCATTGACTTTGCTTGTTGTAAGGTGGCTGGGAAGGTCACAAATGGTGATCGCATGACCCCAGGATGCTGCAATCATAAATACGTGCTGGTTACCAAGCACCTGAATTATGCTCATATGATTGTGGGGACACTGCAACAGTTCTAAGTGTGAGGACCGATCTTAATCATTTTTTTCAGCACCGTTGCAACTTCAAGCAGTCATTAAACAAATGATCATAAACTGAAATGATCGTAAACCTGTAATCCTGATGTCAATAAAATCTCTCAGCCTTAAAATTAACAGCCTTAAGATGCTGAAAGGTTTTGCACATACTTTGGCTTTACTCACCGGATCACGGTTGGGAAGAGCTCTCCGGAAAAGATGTAGGCACAATTGAATGAAGCTGCCAGTGATCCCTTGCCAATTACGGCAAAAATCATCCGTAGGTTGCTCAAATCTAGGGATGGAGGAAACTCACCATTAGGGACAGAATTTATATTTTGGTTTCAGGGAAGGTCAGTCTTTTTTGCCTGAGAAAAAAACTTGAGCCAGTGGGGAAATGCTTTTAAAAATTACGCTCACTCAGCATTTGCCTCTAAATGTGAACCTCAAAAATTAGCAATCTGCTTGTGGAGATTTCGAATTTCTTCACTTTGATAGCCCAAATTCTTTAGAACATCCTGAAGGGCATTGTTCCTTTAGTGCTCTCAGATGGTATTTAAATTATTATTGGTGTTAAAGTTGATTGAAATCATGCACTGGCCTATTCTCCTGTTTTTCTGTTTTCCCTAAACCATTTTTATTTATTTAAAAAAATCAGGTTTTTTTACTAATTCTTTGTATGCTTGAAAATTTCTTTCCAATTTCTTTTTTTTTATGTTTTAGGAATGCAAGGCTTCAGAGGACAACTGCCCCCCCAACTGCAGCTATGTTCCCTAGTGGGGAGAGGCTTAGCACTAGTTGTCCCCTGACACATTGCATTTATGAAACTTAAAAAAGAAAATAAAGAAATTGGAAATAAATTTTCAAGCATGCAAGCTTGGTCCCTCTTCAGCTTTTCTTTCCAAAGTTGTTTTCTGGGAACGCACATCGGCCTTGAAGACTGCAGCTGGGTGGAAAAAAAGATGGTGCAAGGAAAAGGCAATGTGTTTGTATATGAAGCAGTTTGAAAGCATGCAAATGCGAGTCGATAAACAAGTACCACTTGGGTGGGAAAATAAGAGGGGCATGAAAGGAGCCTTGGTAGGTGCTTCCGACACGGGGGAAGAAACCCTTTGGGTGCCTTGTCACAAAATCAAGCCCCGCTCTACATGCAACACAATTATTTTCCATCAGGCTGAATGCCAAGAGGTGTCCCCAAATGGAATAAAGGAAGGAAGGAATTCTGCGCTTGTGTCTATTCCTGGTGGTAGTCTTACCTTGAGGCACAAAGATGTTGGCCAAGATACACACTCCAGCCATGATGAGCGAGAGTGCTTGCGAGAACCGGCGGCCCACGTACGTGATGGTCACGAAGGAGATGAACTTGGCAGGAATGTCAACGACCCCGAAGACCAGCTGGGTCAGGTAGATGTTGAAGTTGAAATTCTGCAAGTCCATGGCCAGCCCATAATAAGCGAAGCTTGTGGCAAACCTAGAATGGGATGAAAGAAATCAGGATTACCAGAGGACATTTTTTTTCTGAAAAAATCTAGACTTGCCACCTCCCCTCCCATTTTCCTAGGAAAATCCCACCCGTGGGACTAAGCAAAAGAGAGACTAGCTTCCTTCCCTTTTATGGGGACCCTTCAGCAGCTTTTCAGAAAGTTAGTAGGATGGGAAATTGCTTACATCAGGAGAAAAAGGGGTATTGGTGGCTTCCATGATGAGATTTTAAAAAAAGTTTCTAGTCCTCATGGATTTGAATCCAACTCCTAGATTTCATGGTCCTGATTTAAATAAGAGCTTAGAAGCTTATGTAAGAGCTTCTCCATGTATCCTACGGACAACACTGAGTGGTCTCCAGAATTTTTGGCAGTATTTTTTTATTTTCTTTTTGTTATCACATTTCTAAGCCACCCATCTCCTTCAAGGTATTCGTGGCCCAAATTTGGCACTTCTACTTTTAAGCGAATTCTTGGTTTTTTTCTGCACGGCCTCATTCCTTCTATACATTTCTAACTCCCTCTTTAAATCCACTTTTACTACATTGATGCTAAAAATAAAATGTGGAATCACAGAGTCGGAAGGGATCCAAGAGGTCACCTACTCCAACCCTCTTGCTCAGTGCAGAACTCACTACTGATCTCTGACAGAGGCCCATCTAGCCTTGGTTTGAAGACTCTTGGTGAAAGGGAGATCTTCACTTCATGTGGCAGCGTGTTCCACTGGCTGAGAGCTCAAATGATTTGGGATACTTCAATCCTCCTCACCCAAACTTTCTCACACCACTCCACTGCCCCTTTAACCAGGTTTGAAGGGAAAGGTAACACTGATCCGGAAAAATCAGGGAGCAGGGAAGGAACACTGCTCTGCTTACCAAACAAAACTCACACCGAAGGAAATTTTACGCATGGCTGGCGTCTGCACCAGATTGGCCATACTGTGGCTTGATTTTGTGGAGGAACACTCCGTGCTCATGCTGTCTCTCAAAACCTGTGGAGAAGGAGAGGGCAACCCGATGGGTCAGTGCAAGATTTTGCCCACCCCGGAGTGAGCAAAGTGAACTGGCGAAAAACTTTGGGGTTGTTAGAACGAGAACAGGCAACAGATGCTATCAGTGGCTTTGTTCTTTGCTCTTCTAGGAAGTTGGGGGAAGCCTTATTCCCAGCGCAAGAGAGCGGAACCAAAGCTCCCAGCTGGAGGCTGTGATGTCTGAGTGTGCAAAGGACAGCGAAGGGATTTGCACACCAGCCCTGGAAAAGATGGCACCCTTTGCGACGGCACAGGGGAGCCCCTTTTCACATCTCTTCTTATCCTGGTTCCGCATCAAAGCACCAGCTCCCTTAAAGGTTTGTCACCCAACCTTTGAAATCAAGGACCTTCCTATTTATTCTTATATTTGGCAAAAGTAGCCCTGGTTGAATCCGATCTCGTACCTCCACACTGAGTTTATGGCTCTCTTCCTTCTTCCCGTTCACCCAGGCGGCCTTCTTCAGCCCTTTCACCGCCTTCTCTTGGTTGCCCGAAATGGCCAGCCAGCGGGCAGATTCGACAAAAAACCTGCAGGAGACCAACCCAGGGCCAAGAACATGATTTCTGCAGCTCTGTCAGCCCTGAGGCCTAGTGGTTACAGTTGAATCTCAGAAAAGGGAAAGAAGGAACTCTTTCTCATTCTTGTAGTTATTATATAGTTGGATATTATTATTATAGTTTTAATAAGCCAGCAGTATTATGTGAGTTGGGCAGCTTTCTCCATTAAAAAAAATTGAAAATAAAGTAAGATGATATAAATAAGCCACAGTATAAAATGAAGGAAAATAAATAGTACAAAAATATACATCATAAAACCAGATCAAATTTTTAAAAGTAGAATAAACGAGTCAAAATAAAGTAAGGTAAAATAATAAAATATAAACTCTCGGACATCAAGAACAAAATAAAGATAAAATAATCAAATGAAGCAAACTACATAAAGTAGAGTATATAATATGAAATAAACTTTATATAATTTATATTTTATTTTACCTGTTTTTATTTTTCTAAAACAAAATAGCAGTTTTATTTTTTTCTAATTTAAAATAAAAATTAAAGTAAGCTAATAAAAACAAAGGTGAAATAATAACATAAAATAAAAAGAATAAAAGAGTAAACTGAAATTCAAACAGTAAACATTAAAAAATAAACTAATATTTTTGTGTATTGTGCACATTCTGTATGATCTATATATTCAGTACATGCCAACACAAAATGCAAAGAATTAATTAACAACATAAAATACAAAGATAACATTTTGAAAAAAAGAAAGATAAATTCAAAATAAGAGAAGTAATAAAGTGCAAGTCATAGTAAAAGAACACTGGAAAAGAAAACCAAGCCAGAGAAAATAATAAAATAAAACATATAACATAAAACTAAGGCTAAGAAATCAAACTAAGAAGCATGCATGAAATGAACAGGAAAAGACAAGAAAATGATTCTTCTGTCCTCTCCTATGTGAAAACTACTTCGCTGAGGAGCTTGGAAGAAGTTTTCCGGCGCTCCGCCAACTTACCAGGAGTAGAGGAAGAAGATGAAGTAAGGAAGAGAGACTGCCAGCTGCAGCCAACGCCAGTCGCGGATGAGGTAAGCCACCCCGGCTAGGATGAACTGCCCAGTTGTGTAGCTGTAGCCGTTGATCGTGCCAACAATGGCCCGGTATCTGCTGGGGATCCACTCTATGCCTGACAAAAGGACACAGCATAAGGTACCCTTACGAGCCAGCTCTGGTTACTAAGGAGGTTGGAGTATCCCCTGGGAGGTCAAAAAAGTCAAGATGGGAGCCACAAACGCCTGTTTGTTTCATGCGTGTCATGGGTTTTGATGGCACAGGTATGGCTCCCATCTCGACCATTTAAACACGTGCAGCATAAATAAATACTCGGAGCCTCCAATAAGGAGGTTGTGCAACAGTTAGCTACGTCCGCTCATATCACGATGCGCCATGACCCAGGCAACTTGTGAGTCGATTGAATGAAATGTGAGTTGGTTCAGCAGGCGGATTGCAGAATGCCAGGAATTGTGCATAATTACATGGACTGTTTGCTCCCTTAAAAAAATGGGGACCCTAACTGACATTCAGGGTGGTCAGATTCAGAGTGCCATGGCCCGGTTTAAACATACTCCAACCCTAAAAAGATTGCTGATCAGTGATGTAGAACCATGGTTCTCAAGCAGTGTGCCATGGCTTGTTTGTAGTGTGCTGTGTGATTCTTGTCTTACGTTATTTTTTTTCAGTATTTTTTGTGTATTGTGTATATTCTGTATAATCTACATATTCGATACAGCGCTGATGTTTTTTAAAAATGGTACAACTTCTTCCGGAACACTGTCTTACACATTTAAAAATATGTGCGTGCACGTGTGTAATGGATAATTTTCTGGTGTGCTGCAGAACAACTGCTGCATTTAATGTTCTGCCGCAGATCCAAAAAAGATTGAGAGCTACTGATCTGGAGAGTGAAATGGAAAAATCCCATTCTGGAAATTAGGGCTAGGGGTTTGGAGACTTTGACGGGTGGGGAAGAAAGACGCTCAAGACTTACAGAGGGAAACTGAATTAAGGGAAATGCCCGACATTGCCATGCCACACAGGAAACGGAGGATGCAATAAATGGTGAAACTGGGCACAAAAGCCGTGCCAACTCCAGCCACCCCCATCTGCAGGTAGCACCAAATGATCAGGGCTCTCCGGCCAAATCTGTAAGAAACAGACATTAGTCAAGTCTCAATCTGCAACCAGAGATTTTTGCTTTTATACTGAGATTATGCTGAGCTTTTCCGAATTGAGTTATTTTATTTGTTTCTACTTCAGGGCTTCAAGGTGGCTAATAATAAGACTTGAACCTGGGTGTCTCCACTCTTGAGCCAGCATCTTCACCACTGGAGCATCCTGGCTTTTGGGCTGAGGAGCTGAGCCTGGCCCAGAGTCCCTCTGGGAGCCTCCATAGCTGAAGCTGGACTTGAATCTAGGTCTCCCCATGAAGTAGGGGAACGCCCTTGCGAGATGGGTTGAAAAGGCGCTGCCGCCTCTTGCCCTACCCACTATCCAGCTGGGAGCTCAGTTGTCTCTTATCTGGCCATTCTCCTGGCAGTGCCTCTTGGCTCCATCCCCCAAGGTCTTTCCCACATACCATTACACCCACTCCTGGTCCAGCTCACTAACCCATACACCATGCTGCCTCTCGCTGCTCACCTGTCCGAGAGACTTCCGATCAGCAGTGATCCGATCAACACCCCAGCCATGTAAATAGACTGAGCCATTTGCTTCAGTGACCGAGATTCGCACACAAGATTCCACTGGAAAATAATTGGAGGGGAGGGTGCAGGGAACAGAAAGCCAAAACCATTGAGAATTTCTGTGGATCTCAGATTCCATCCAAACAGGTCCCATGCAATGCTGGCTAGGGAATTCTGGGAGCTGAAGCCCACCCACCTTACAGTATGCT
The DNA here is from genome assembly GCA_032468055.1 of Acrochordus granulatus. Classification (NCBI taxonomy): domain Eukaryota; kingdom Metazoa; phylum Chordata; class Lepidosauria; order Squamata; family Acrochordidae; genus Acrochordus; species Acrochordus granulatus. The sequence goes on along the minus strand of JANHZU010005153.1, from coordinate 12,513 downwards.
GGCTGGGGAATTCTGGGAGGTGAAGCTCACCCATCTTAATCATCTTTTCTCTCCATCATCTTTCCTATCTCTGCCTGTTGATGCTACCCCAAGTTTGCTTTACGGGTCACCAATTTCTTGTTTGATTTCCAACCTCTTTGGCAATTAACATCATGGAAAATTACGGAAAATTATCTTATGCTGCCTCGGGAATTCTGGGAGTTGACGTCCACCTTGCTGAATGTTCCCAAAATTGACAAGCATTGCTCTAGTTGCCTGCCCTGGGTGATTTTCAACCATTTTCATCCCAAGGAGACTCTAAAATTGAAAAATGGTTTCTTTCTCACCTCACTGACGATTGTGTTGCTGAACAAGCTCCGGTCATAAACCCAACCGTCCGCACATGCTTCGGTGTCGAACATGGTCTCGTTGCTGAGGGTCGCATTTGGGTCCAGGAACCGCCACTGTGGGGCCACGAAACGCCGGCATTTCTCAAGCTGTTGCTTTGTGTCCGTCGGGATGGAGATTCGGAGCAGCTGATCGGCCCCCAGATTCCGGATGGTGCCATTGCCCTGGCGGGTGGCATTGGAGCCAATGTGGATTTGGCAGTGATGCTGTGGGATGCCGGCTGTGAAATTTTGCAGGAGGTTGTGGCTGGCCAGCATCAGCAGTGGGATGGCCAGGAAGGTCACCAGCATCTTTTGGAAACGTCCCATTCCCCCAACATTGTCCAAAATATCGGCAAAAGTCATGGTGCTGCCGCAGAGCTCAGCAAGGGAAAGAGTCCACAAAAGAGTCAATTTCTGGAAATGCGCAGATCAGCAAAGCAACGTGCAGCTCCCCGGGGCCAATCTGTGTTTTCCGCAGCTTTGCAGCCTGAAATCTCCAACGTTGCTTCCCTTTACCAACAAAATAATCTTTTGGCCCTGCTCCTTGGGGTGAGTTTTATATAAAACTTCAGCAGGGTTGGTTAAAATGTTACTCCAAGGAAAATTTCCTACCCAGCGGTGTTGATCGCCAAAGAGGTTGGAAATCAAGAAATAAGTGACCTGGAAAGCAAACGTGGGATAGCGTCATCGGGCAGAGGTAGCGAAGATGATGGAGAGGAAAGATGAGACTCGCCTGAAATTGGCCTTTTTCTTCCTCAAAGAAGCCCTCCATGGGGCAGTACCTCCCTTCCCTTGCAGGGAATATTCCATAGTTTATTTTGCAGAAGGAAGAGGCCAATTCCAGCTCCCTGTGGGAAAAGGTGGGTGTTTGGGTAGAAAAGTAGCCTCGACACAGAGCATTAAAACTCTGGGATAGGGTTTCTTCCACCTCTCATAAAATGGCAAACGTACACGGGCGTAGCCGTCCACATCCGATTCCATCATGGGATGCACATCAGTTCTTATTGGGGAATTCTGGGAGGTGAAGTCCCTGCATCTTAAAAGTATGCTAGTGGGGGAAGTCTGGGAGTTGAAGTCCAGCCATCTTGAGTTGAGAAACTCTGGTTTAATATGTCACAAATGGTCTGCTCTTCTCTGCTTTTCCTTTCCTTCCCTTCCCTTCTCTTGGAACCTGCTAGAAATGTTTTTTTCCCAAGTTGAGGATTTTAGTGAGATAGGCAGAGGATGATGGAGAGATCAGCTTCCAACATCATTTATATTATATATAAATTGTATTGTATTGTATTGCATTGTATTATTTATGTCCTGGACACCTTTTTAATTTTCAAGAGCTGAAATATTCCATTGGCTGAGTTTGTAAAACACCCTGAAGGTTACAGCTGAATTGATCCATTCTTTGAATCTGCACAACTCATCCTCTTTCCAAATTCCCTCGTTCCATGACATTTTCCCTCCATTTTTAATCAATTCTCTTGCCTACCTCACTGGGGAAAAGTGGATCTAGTTATTTTCAGAACCAATTGCATCATGCTGCGTGAAAGGTCTCTGGTTTAATTTTCTCCTTTTGTACAAGTAACACTCAGAATGTCCTCTGTACAAACGGATTTCACTGCAGCTTTGAAACCTGTTAGGTTTGGCAGCTGTTGTGAAGTGAAGTGAAATAAAGGGAATAAAGGGAAGGCAAGGCAAGGGAAGGGAAATGAAATAAAGGGAATAAAGAGAAGGGATGGGAAGGCAAGGCAAAGCAGTTGGAAGGTAAGGGAAGAGAAGGGAAGGAGAGGAAAGGAAAGTTAATTATAAAATCTTCTGGGGTAGAGAGAATACATTTTTCTTCTATTTATATTTGGGTTGCAGAATGCAGTTGCCTCTCCCAGAGAATTGGTAATCACACTGAGGGGTTTTTATGTGGCTGTAATAATTCATAGGTACAGAACTGTTTAAAAAAAATCTAGCTTTCCAGTGGGAAAGGTCTGGGATGATGTATTCCATTTGCTCCTGATCACAGCTGACTGGAGCTCTGTTCCCACCCCAATATTCTCAGTTTTTCTCCTTGCTGTGCTTCAAGGAAGTTCTACTGGATAAATGCTTGACCAGCCAGGGGGCTCTGGTAAAGCCCTTCCCCACCTGGCTTTCTCCAGTTTCCAACCCTGATCAATCCGAGCCTGCAATCAACTCTACCCTTCTCCAGAGGACAGCTGTGAAAATTGGGGTGGGATGTCAATTCCACGGAACGGGTTGATCATTTGCCTTTTGGCCCTCATGTGCAAAGGTCCAGGCACTCCCTCAGCAAGGTGGCACCCCTGGCAACTGACAGCAAGAAAGGCAGTGAGCCGAGAGGCGGAAGAAGTCTAAGGGCAGGCAATGTCCTGGGACACAGCGATGCTTAACCAGCTGGCTCAGACTCATCTGGTCAAGGGGAACAAGCGGGTGGCTCTGCGGATCGCTGGCTGGACCAGGAAGGAAAATCAAGAATCAGCCCTTTCGCCTCCAAGTTTGGAAGAGGGTGACATTAGTGCATGGGAGGAGGCGTGGGCTCATCACACGCCAGGGTGTCAGCCCTTGCAAGCGAAGCAGATTGGGAAGCCAAAGTTATGAATGCCCAGACAGGTCATCCTTCACTTACAGTCGCTTAGCGACCGTTCTGCTTTGGACTCAGATTTCTCTTACCTGATTGTTGTTCTAACGGTGGCTCTTCCTCCTATTCCTCAGTTAATGTCTGCATCTCTTAGCGATGGAAGTTCCAGGCCCAAGTGTGGTCATAAGTCAAGGACTAAAAAAAAGGTAAAGGTAAAAGTTTCCCCTGTCCAGTCATGGCTGACTCTAGGGGGTCACCTCCATTTCATAGCCAAAGTTGCTTCCACAGCCATGTGGCCGGCATGCCTATGCACGGATTGCTGTTACCTTCCCACTTATTCATCTGCTTGCATTTTTCGAACTGCTAGGTTGGCAGGAGCTGGGGCAAACAGCAGGAGCTCACCCCTTATACGGCGCCTGGGTCTTGGACTCAGGCTGCCGACCTCCTAGCCCACAAGCCCACTGTCTTAACGTAACCGCTTGGCCACTGCACCCCCTCAATTGAGGGTTCTTCGGTTCAGCTCTGAGAATCTCTACAAGGTACGAAGAAAGTTAGTTTTTCTTTTAGTTAAGAAAACGTGAGAACGCGTCTGCAAAGTTTGAATGTCTCCAGAGTCAGTTCTTTCTTATTGAGGAAGGGGATACTCTTTGCTATGCACAAGTCATCCTTGACTATATAAGATCGGAAACAGAGACGTATGAATCAAGTATCACTAAACTTAACTTTAAACAAATTTAAACTTGGTTCCAGGAGGAATCCGTTTCCTGCACCTGCGGCATGTAGTGAACCCTCAGTTACCCAAGGGTGTTTGATGACACAATATGACACCCTATCGCTAACCGAGTTAAAATTAATCCTCCTTTAGAAGTGTGCCAACGCTGTGCCACGCTCTTCCACTGACCTGGTTAAAGGTGGCATGCAAAGCCAGGTGTGGGTTGATAGAAAATTAACCCAGATTGCACAGTCACTCAAAGGCTAAGCATTTAAATTGAGGGTGGGGCTTCCATTCTACCCTTTGGAGAGGTGGGGGGCTAATTTCCAAAAACTTGGGCAGGATTAAACCCTGCTTGGGTTGTCAACCACTTTGCTACTCATAATAATAAAACAATAACTGCTCTGTAATTTATTTCTAACCAGACCACAGAAAACAAGGGAAAGGGATTGAAGACCAGATTTAAAATCCACTTTTGGGATCTGAGGATTCGATCGGATCAGATTAGAGTACTATTGCAGCTTTCTTTTTTAAATTTAAGATTGTTTATATTTGACCATTTATGATGTGCTCAATTCAAGTTAAGGAAAGTCTCTTAAGACTAGATATTTTGGAATGTGTATTATTAGTAGGTTAAGTTACTTCAAAGATTGGTATTATTTCTTTAAACAGAGAGGGTGTTGTATTGTTATTGTCTCTGGACTCAAAGAAAGTTGGAAAACATTTTTGTTACCGGTGTGTTTGATGTATTCCTGTGGTTACTTTTAATTTGTTTTGTTTTTCCCTTTTATGATGGCTTGTATTTTAATGTTCGACTCTGAAATTTAATGAAGATTTTTTTTTAAAAAGGTGCAAAAAAGACAGAGCAGGCAGAATATGGGTTTTATTGAGGATGCATTCTTCCACTATTGGGGCTGGATATTTGCAAGGACCTGTTTTTTGACTCTGAGCATTTCTGAAGCTCCAAAGAGGAGCAATGGGTAGGGTTGACTTAGCCAACATCAATGGGTAGGGTTGACTTAGCCAACACCTCTTAACACCAATATGGTTATTCTTTTGCTTTCAGCCTCTAAATACTTAGCATTGCACCAAAGCATGGTGAACCATTTAAAGGATGGCTTGGCCTCTCAGTGTGGTGCAGTACAGATCTTTCAGCACATGTCTTTTACACAACACTGTTGTGTTGGGCCAACAGTGGCAGAGGAAAGAGAGGGGAGTCATTTTTGCAAGGGCTTTTTGAAAGCAGGCTGCCCTTGTTAGATTTTTATTCCCTATAAAGAAGGTAAGATTCTAGTCCTCATGATTCAAACACATTGGAATTAGTCATGTTCCCCCATTTATTTATTTATTCTCTCTGATAGATGGCTAATATTGGAACTGGCAGTTCCAAGGGATTTTTCAGAGAACACTTGAGAACATAAGAATGCTGTGTTCTAATTGCAGTTTAAATTAACTTCTATTCATGGCTTGCTGGTGATTTCTCCAAGAAAATTCTACAGGGTAATGAACCAAACAAAGTTGTATCCGATTACTAAAAAAACACCCTTGTTTCTCCAGGTGGAGACTGACCTCGGAAGGCTAAGCAGGGTCAGTTCAGGGTGGTGGTGAAGAGAAGGCCACTTGGAAATCCTACCTAGGATGAGAGGCTCAAATAAGAAATCAAAGAAAAAATTCCCATGTTATGCCTCCCCCCCTGAAATTACATGGGCACATTCATCAGCACAACATTGGCTAATCTAGATGCAAAGCCTGCTTCCGGCTTTGTTTTTTAAAAATAAGATCCTAGTCCTTGTGGTACCACTGACGGAAATTTGGACAAACCTAGTTGCAAGAGGATAGAGACTTTCTCCATGTCCATGCCTTGGAGGACGTTGCTTGTGGTTTTTCAAACCTTGTCCCCAACCCTCAAACTGATACCAGAGTTCCCAAGAGAATCCAGAAACAGATCGATCAGTTATAATTAAACAGAGCAACACTCAGTTTAACCCAGGCTGGGTTTATTTGCAGGTAACCGGGTTACAGAAGGAGCGTGTTCTCTGGGTTGATGCAACACGTTCAATTATAAATTGGCCAACCGCACTGAGGCTAAACCTAATCCAGCATTCAGTTCATCCAATGAAGCATGTTGTGTGAATCCAGATGGACAAATAGAAAAAATAACACCAGCTGTACGGAAGTCAGCCATTCAAACTCTGGACTTGAATTCATGTATGCAATTTATTTGTTGGGTCCCAGAATGCTTTATTCAGGATAGAGCCCCTCCGTTGAGTGCACGAAACATCCTAAAGTTATGATCAGTTTTAATGAAACATAGGCTTTATCTACATATTTTGCAAGAACCAAATAAACCATAATTTGGCCTCTAGGTTGCTAGGTTACATTGTAGTGTTTCTCAATCTAGATCATTTTGAGCTGTGTGGACTTCAACTCCCAGAATTCCCAAGCCAGCATGCTTTAAGATGGGTGGGCTCCAATTCCCAGAATTCCCTAGCTGGCGTGCTTTAAGATGAACGGACTCCAACTCCCAGAATACCCAAGCCGGCGTGCTTTAAGATGGATGGACTCCAACTCCCAGATTTCCCAGCTGGCATGCTTTAAGTGTGGCTGGCTCGCTGGGGAATTCTGGGAATCGAAGTTCACACAGCTTAACATTACCAGGGATAAGGCACACTGCTCCAGAGTAAACCGAAGTTAATTTTTGCTGTATCTCACTGCTGCCACCTCATGACCATCTTTTATATTAGTGGTTCAGGACTTTTAATCCCAGTTTAAGATGCTTCCTGTTCACCAACAAATTACGATACAGATTGGGCTCCCACAACATATTAAACGATATAATAGCCAAGTCAGTTCTGGCCTAGCAAACTGGAGGGATATAGCCATGCTTTGCAACCAAAAGGATCCAGTTTTTTAGAAAATAAATCAAACAGAATCAATGTGCAGAAAATGGAACATCTTCTAATCTATTTTTTTCCCCCAAATCCAGATTATGATTGGACCCCTTCATCTCTGTGATCATTTCTGCCACTGCAGCTCAGATGGGTGCATGATTCCCAAGTGTGACACTGTCCTTGGTCCTCAAAGATCTTTCTGCAAAGGTAGGTCCTGGGAATTACTTTTTCCTCTCCTTAAACCATGATTTTCTCATTTTCAGGCAGGCTGGGAGCCAAGAGGCTCTCTATCTGCTGTGCATGCAGCTTCTCACCCTTATTCTGTGATCTGTGCAAAAGAAAAAAATGCCATTAAATGGGGGTGGGTTTGTCAACAGGCCCCACCAACTCGGTTGTTGAGCAAGTGGTCGATTCTGGACCACAGGGCTGAAACTTAGCTGGTTTTAAGCTTCAGATGGATGAGGTTTGATGTCTGCATCCTTTGCTTTTTAAATTGTAACTCAACAATGTATGCCTTGTTGGGTCAACATTTCAGAGATATTTCCTTCCATAAACAGAAACAGAATGACCAAGGATGGGCAAAAAAGCAGTGGGAGCAGGATTGACTTTTGACTTCCTGCAGGCTTCCCCATTAAGTTTCCTTGTGGGAATTTGATAGGGAGCATCAGAAATCTTCCTTCCTACC
>JANHZU010005151.1:88396-104141 GCA_032468055.1 Acrochordus granulatus | reverse complement strand
ATATTGGTAATAAAAAAGGGGTGGGGAAGGGAATTATGTTCTTAGGGATGTTTTAACATTGGATCAAAAATAGCTTTTTAAACACACTCACTCTCTTTATTTATAATAAACATATTAAGGGGAAAGCAGAAATAAAATGAAGAAAAATAAAATCACCAAGTGAATAAGTAAGAGATATTTATTTGTATTTATATATTTAACCTATTTGTATATTGCTACAATCCTAAATTTTTCTTGATGGCTCACGTAAATATACAGAAGGTAAGGTAGTTTCTCAGAATCATGAATTTACTTCTACATATTTAAATACCTTGTGCCATTTTAAAATTACAGGTCATTATTAAAATCAAGTTAATGTATAAGTATCAACCATCATGGTACAGAATATAAGCTAAAGGGAAAAATTACAATCTTACTTAGACTATAGGTGATTTAATAAATCACCCATGACTTAAAAGTTAGAAAACCCGATTTTCATATGTGGAACAACCCATGGGTAGTATTGTAATCCAAAAAGGGTTTGCATGTTAAATTGTATTGCAGATTTATTTTTCAGATAGAAGGTAATTTTATACGTTTGTCTATTGAAGGAATTTATACCTACTTTCCAACCTCAAATGCAGAGCATCCTAGCAACTGTGAACACAGAGAAAGCTAGTTTGGCATGCATTGTAGAAGTATCAGGTTTGAGAATATTTAGTAGAAAGTTGGCAGGCTGGAAAAAGGATCTTACTTTTTCAGTTGGTTTCATACCATTATAAGTAACAGTAGTTTTCCAAAGCGGCTTGTCTTAATGCCATCAAATACTACGGGAGAGTGATCTGACCTGGGTTTATTTCTTCATGATTACAAAACTTGGATGTATTTGAGAAGAGGGGTGGGCAATACCTAGATTATTTTGAGTCGGAAACTTTTTGGAGGGGCAGGGTGGAATAGAGTATGGGGAATGTGATCCTGCCTTTCTGACGAAAGCGAAAATGTGGATTGAAGTAATCAATCGGGCTAAAAAATGTCTCGAGTTTAGAGGAAAAACACGCACAAAGTGAAGAGAGAGAGAGAAGAAGGAAAGGGGGATTCTCTCTCCCTTTTCACTGTTTGAACCGTTGTTGTTTTTTCTCCCTTGAGGAAGGTGTCTATGTTAGATACTAAAAACAATGGCTGCCCTTATTGGAGAAACCAGAAAGACTAGTTGAAAAACTTCCAGACATTGATGTGTTCAAGGACTTTGTTTGAATGAGAGCTATTAATTATGCGTCCCAGGTTTGGATGTGAGTTTTTTTTTTTAAATGAGCACATTTTTAAATCCAAAATCAACTCTATTCCTCCATGATGGCAACAGAGAGGATTCTACTGGCTTGAGAGTAGGAGTTGTATGGTGGGGCCAGGTGGACTGGCAAGAAAACAATCTAAACCTCTTTTCTCCCTTTGTTTTCTACCCAGTAAAAGGGTCATTAACTTAGGCTCCGTTCACCCTGGCCCTCCGAGTCCTGAGCCTCAGCCTGTGGGTGTGCGTGTCAATTGTGGCCACTGTGAAAATAATTTCCTGGTAAGGGCATTGGAGAGCAAGGGGTTGGAGAGAAATGAGGCTGGAGCTCCTTGGTTCCAATCTCAGCTTGGGGTGTCATTTGGAGACCTGTTAAAGTGCAAAGAATTCAAAAGGAACCCAGAAGTTCTGTCTAATGTTATTTACACACTCATCGATCTATCGTGGTTCTAATTGTACGCTTGATAATATTCCCTTTCTACTGGCTGCGTACTTTGGAGGCACGCTTTACTGTTGAATGTCTAATTTCATTCACTGTTATGTTGTTCTATTGCTCTTGTCTCATGCGTTATCTCGAGAGCTGCTGTACCGGGGTCAAATTCCTTGTGTCTAACCAAGTCTCCGAATCTGTCATCAGAAGCCATAAGAAAGTTGCAAATGCCAGTTTGAACCTAAGGGAGGCAGTTTTGTTGAGCAGGTTGGCCTTGCGCCTGCTGCTTCGAGCGCCTCGGGGTACAAGGTGGGCAGAAGAGCACAATTGAATGGGCTGATGCCGCTTGCGTCTTTCGAAATGGTCGCAGCCTGTGTTCCTGCCTCTCCGTGGGTGAACTCCAATCACAAGCCTGTGCTTCAATCTGTGCATGACTCTCTTGAGAAAGAGACTGTTAGTGGCAGCAAACTGTGACTTGGGTTGGGATGACGAGTGTGCTGCCCTCCTCTCCTCTCCTCTCCTCTCCTCTCCTCTCCTCTCCTCTCCTCTCCTCCCCTCCCCTCCCCTCCCCTCCCCTCCTCTCCTCTCCTAAGGCCTTCTTTCTTTCTTTCTCTTTTGTCTCTCCAGTGGACAGAATTCACCGATCGCACGTTAGCCAGATGTCCTCACTGCCGCAAAGTGTGAGTTGCTCGGGGCGAGGAATTGGGCCCAGAGGAGAAACAGCATTCACAGAATGATCTCAAACTTTGCACCGTACCCAATCTTAGTAACCGGAATGGGGAGGCACACTTGCTGTTTTGGGATCCACCTTCACGTAGAGTGAGGAAAGCCGAGTCCGGCTCTTGCTGGAGCAGAGGTCTGCTGCTTGTCCTTGTTAGCAAAGGCCTCTTTCTCCATCACAGCTCTGAATTCTGAGGACAGGCTCTGCAAGAGCGTCTCGGGATGCTTGATGTAATACTGTTCCTTTGTCATTCTTTGTACCCCCAGCTCCTCCATCGGGCGCCGCTATCCACGGAAAAGGTGCTTCTGCTGTCTGCTGCTGGGTGTGCTTATGGCCGTAACAGCAACGGGATTGGCGGTGAGTCTGAGCGAGGGACGCCTAGCTAGGCAGTAGCACCTGTAGGAGCTCTAAACGAGGAGATGAGGTTGAGACAGTTAAGGGTGGTCAAGTCTGGTCGAAACTTGGACATCTCAGGGGGTTTTTTTGGATGAGAATCAGAAGGGTCGGAAATGGAAGAGCCCGGAGGAAAACTCCATTGATGTTGCTGCTCCAAAGCCGGCGGGAATGGATCCGAGAGTTGGTCTTGAGGCCACTTTTTCTCTTAGGTGTCAGTGGGGGCAACGAAAATGTGGCATTCACAGCCTGAAATCAAAACTATTCCAAGCTCTTAACTTCAGTGCTAAGTGTCTAGAAGCCCTTAATTTGCACTGTTCTGCCTCTTTAGGTTCATGCCTCAGTTAATCCCCAGTTTTAAATGAGAGTTGGAGCTGTTGCTGTAGTCTGGGGGGATGATTTTTTTTTAGCTGAGGGTCATGTTTAGCGGTTGAGCTACGTCATGTAGAGCATGCCATGAAAATACAGGTGGGGAAGAAGTCATGTGGTCCTGATGCCCGTGGCCCTGACTTTTATGTACATTTTAATGCAATCGGTGCAACTGAATACAAGACCACCAAGACTTTCCAGAGTGGTGAGCTAGAATTGAAACCACACTGCAGAAAAGAAAGTTGTTGCCAAGAAACTGCAGGGCCCTGTCCATGAAGTCCTCAGGAATCAACTTAAGAGAGGCTTTTGTCTTTTTAATATAAATATCACCATATATCCACTGATTTTATTTCCTGTTACTGCACGAAGAGGGGTGCCAAGGGAACATCCAAGGTTCAGAGGGTTCGTATCTGGTCTTCAGACCTAAGTTTTCATAGTCCTCTTTTTTTTCACTGTTTCTGAATACAAAAGCTGAACTTCCAGACAGATTTTCCCACTGAAACAATGGAAAACAAATAACAGGATATTATGTTCACTTGAATGCCAGGTTTTGAAACATATTAAGATCTCTGCAAAATCTGCTTTTCTGTTGATAGGACAAAAATATCTGCAGGAAATCAGAACCTTTTTTTTTGCTGACGGCGGCCTTTCTGCAATTCCCACGTAACTTTTACATTGTGAAAGGGAGCTTTCCTTCTCCCCCCTCTTGCTGAAGGAATCCTTAAATGCCAATTCGTTATGCAAGCATCCATCTAAAATAATAAAGCCATTTTAATGTTAAAAAAGAGGAAGGGAACACTAAGCTCCTTAATGGTACTGATGGAGCACCTGTCCCAGGTGTCTCTTGAAAGCAAGAAGAGAAGTAATAAACCTTGAAAGGAGCAACTTCTCTTCACGTTCAGAACACACTAACAAGGTTGAAGCTGTCTTTCTCTGCATAGGCCCATTCTGATTTTTTTAAAAGAGGGAGAGTTACGTATCTTAAGATCAAGTTCCCCATCATGTCTCCACCATCTTCAGAAAATTGAAGATCACACACATGGTCCAGGCTAGAACAAAAAGCAGCTTGATCCCAAAGGTCTGTTGAATATACACGGACACACACGCGCACTTACTCCGTCACAATAAACCTGTTAAGCTGTTTTGTTGGCAGCGAGCGTGAGGCTGATATCTGACTCTTCTTTGGTTCTCTAGTTCGGTACCTGGAAACAAGCACAGCAGTACAGGGGGGTCTATGCTGCCTGGGCTGTGGTGATTTTCCTGGCTTTGGTTTTCCTTGGCCGGGCTACGTACTGGGCTTGTATGAGGGTCAGCCATCCCATCCAGAATCTGTCGTGAGAGCCTCTCCAAGCTCCTCTCAGTTTCCCACCGCTGCTCCACCACATCATCTCCAGGGACCCGGCTTCATCTTCTCCCCACTGCTTCCATCTGGAGTTGGGACTGCCGTGCCACCTTCTAGCTGTGCCAGCTCCCCATGTCATCATCTGAATAACTGCGGGAAAACCCTGATATCTATGAGTCTTCTTCCATCTCCGTTGCTCTGAGCCAGGATGGGGGTGGTAAAGAAACTATAATTTGACTCCAAAGGAGCCGAAGCCCAACTCCATAAGGGTTTCACCAACAGTGGCAAACTCCTGTTGATTCTGCAAGTAACAGAACACTAATGGTTCCAGAGAAAAACTTGAATATAGCTGGATGGTTTGGGATCCAAGCAGTGACGGCTCTTTCAGTGACATTTGGAAATGGTCCAGTCCAAATAGCGGAACCTCTTGAGATACACTACAGGTCTTCAACAGGGACACTTCAGAAGATGATGTTCTCAACCCTGTTGTTGGCTCCCCATTAGAGGCTGCTTAAACGTTTCCTGGCCGAGCGGGGAAGGCAAAAGAGCTCCGAGGCATCACTCTCATTTGATATGTCCTGTTTTGTCGTCCTGTGTTCTGTAATGTGGGGTAGCTACAGCTGCAAGAGTTGAGGCTCTTTCCACAATCCCACAATATGAATGGGGCCCTGGGGATTGGAGAGAATGCCATTCCATAAAGGTGAGTACCACGCACTGGGATTGGGGGCCGTGGAGTCCATCCTACAAGTCGTCATTTAATGAATTTCAGCCCGTGTCTCTGATCGGTCAGAGTGCTAAGAACCAGAGGCCTTGCGCTGAAGCGGTTTAGGTTCATTAAGAACGTAACTGTGGGACTCACGTCTGCTTTTCTTTTTCCCTTTGCACATTCCTTGAAGGAGCCATTTCTCTGTTTCTTTTCCAAAAATCCAAACTTCATTTTCAGGGGATGAAATGAGAACAGCCTTAGGGACCACCAGTGTCATCTGTCAAGGCAGCATATATACTTCTCCTAAAGAGCCCTTTCAACCATTGCTGTGATGTTGCTATATTTGGTTTGGGTGTTTTTTTTTTTGAAATGTTGAAGGGAGAACTGGCCACCACCACCACCTTTAGATGATCCATAGGGCTGGGGGCTTTATTTCAACCTTGATGTCTGTCTTAGAGGCACTGATTCTCCCTTGGAAGAACTTTCTCCTTCCAGAACCTAGGCAGTTAGGGTTTCATCCCTTGTTTTACTATTTGATGACATAGGTGGAAGAGGTGTTAGGGGGAAAATGGTGTCTGCACTCTGTTGTACAGAGGAAAGGGTGCCCTCGATGTTGCAGTAAAGAAATATTCCACTTAGGGAAACATAATTCTGTTAACAAACCTGACTTTTCTCAGTGTGAGTCTTCTATTATCTTGGCCTCAGATTTTAATTCTTCCACCTCCATGGCATTGAGCTTGTTGCCCCCAAGCCTGTTGCAGCTTGTATATAAGGAGTAAAATGTACATAGAACTATTTAAGATATTTTCCTCTGTTGGCTGCCTGCCTACATGCTTGCACTGTGTCTTTCTCTGAATATGTCTGTTGTCCTTTCCCTTCTCTTCCACAGGCACAGGAGGAATGAACAAGTAATTGGATGGTTGTAAATAAATAAAAGTAGCTATTCCATACCTGAGCATTTTGGATGGGAAGATGTCTCATGGTTTTTCAGAATGGTTTGAGCCACATTAGGGGAATGGAAGGATTATTTCCTTCAATGAAGAGTTGATTTCAATTGAATGTCCTTCAATTACGGAAGGTAGGAAATGCCTTCAATTAAGATTTCAATTGAACGTCCTTCAGTTGAAAGAAATCCCTTCAGTTAAGAGTTGCTTAAGTTGGGCAGCCATATACATCTTTTAAATAAATAAATTAGAAAATGGCAAAGAGGGGTCTTGGGTTTCTTTTTGTGACTTAATCCCATGCTGTTTCCCCCATATGGTCTCAGCAAGGTTCACTGAAATGAGTATAGTCCTGATACCTTCTCGATTCTCCAGATATTGCACTAGTCCCTCTTTCACCTTGGATGTCCATGTGAGTGCGAGTACCATGCAAAGGTTAATCCAATCCCTGCTGCAGACATATGGAGAGGTTAAAAAGATTTGACGTGAGCTCTGAACAACCATGTCATTTTAGGTGTGCTGCGATGGGTTTGATTTGTGGGGTCCTTGGTGCTCTCTGAGCCTGGTGGTTTTCTTGCAGACATTTCATTACCCAACTACATAATATCAGTGCAAACAATACAGTACTAGAAAATGGCACTGTACGAAGTACTATTGACAGTACTCTTCAAAGGATCCTTCCCACATTGAAATCCAAACTCTTTTGCTTTTCCTGCCAGAGTGACAATATACCTGCTGGATTTGGGGATTGACCTGTCCAAGCACAACTGTTAAGACCTGCCATCGTCTTGAAATCCAGCATCAATAAAGGGGTAATAAGATGGGTGGAAAAGGGTTAGGACAGTGAGTCAAACCAAACCAACGGAAACTTGGCTTAACTTGGGAATGAGACATTTAGCGGTGTCTGAGGGTATGGTTTAGGAACATTCCTGGGTCATCTTTAGAGTTGGTTCCCAATTGTCCCAGGAAGTTATTCATATGTACCATTTGAAATAAATACTTTAGCTAAAATTAAACAAGTGGATGCACACACATTTATACGTGGTTTAAGGGGAAAAAGTGCCTACCAGCTTTTCATGATTGAAAACAGGACGGCTCCTGCAGTGTTGCGAAGTCGTTGTGAAAACCAAGACAGATGGGAACTTCTTCCATATTGCTTTGAATGTCAGGTGGGATAAAGGTGAAGGTTAAAGGAAATCACTGCTAAAATCACTGATTTTTTTTTTCAAGGCTCATAACGGAGATGTTCAGGATACAAAGTAAGACAAACTATTGATTATATTTTATAAAAGAGAAGTTTAATGTTTTCTGTGAAATCAGTCTCAGTGAATCACAGCCTTCTCAAAACAGCAAGAGAAAAAGGAAGAGGAAGGGAGGATATTTTTTAATGAGGAGCAGTGTTTAAAATAAGGTGGAAGACACAGCTGTTCAACTATTGTTGCAAATAATCATGTTTGCAAATATTAGAAAAGGGCTCCGGTATGACACTTGCTATTTCAGAAATCACTGGCTGCTTTTTATAGCTTGCATCCACCATGATACAGCCCCAGCTTTCAAGCCATCTTCTCTGGAGGCTTGTTGAACAGGAGCTTCAAAGCAAGACCTTATTTCCAGCTCTCCCAGAACTGGTTGTCTACGCACTTCAGAAAGGCACACCTTTACATTTTGGAACCCTATTGAAGTCTGGGATGTGCCTACCATATGGAAAATAATACATTAACCTTAGTAACTTTAGGATGCATGGACTTCAACTGGCTGGCTGGGGGATTCTGGGAGTTGAAGTCCACATATCTTAAAAGCCACCATGGTTGAAAAATGTTCTAGAAGGGTTAGGTAGTTATAGGCATAAATAACTAGCTGTGATTTTCTTTTCCTGCTCAGAGTGTAGTAGACTTTGTTTGCATATATCACACAGCCACGTACAGGGTGATGGGGCAGTGGTCACTCCCCAGGGCTGTGGAGCGGATCTTGCTGTCGCACAGCCCTTCCAGAAGCCCTTTGGAGACCACAAAGTAATCAAGCCGCCAGCCCACATTTTTAGCACGGGCGTTCATCATGTAAGTCCAGAAGGTGTAGGCATAGGCCATGTTGGGGTAGAGGTGGCGGAAAGTGTCAACGAAGCCAGCTTCCAGCAGTTGGGTGAAACCAGCCCGCTCCTCTGGCGTGAAGCCAGCATTTTTCTTATTACCCTTGGGATTCTTCAGATCAATCTCCTGGTGGGCTACATTGAGATCCCCACACAGGATAAGGGGCTTACGGGCAGCCAGACGTTGCAGGTAAGAGCGGAAGGCCGCATCCCAACGTTGGCGGTATTCCAGGCGCACCAGTCCCCGACCGGCATTGGGTACATAGGCTGTCACCAGAATGTAAGAGGAGAACTCTGCTGTGATCACCCGGCCTTCTTTGTCATGTTCTTTGTCACCTGTAGCAATATGGTGGAAGACAGATCGAGCACCAATGTTGATTTGAACAAGCACGGCTAATGGAGGATTTGATAGGTTCAATTCCTGCCTTCCCAGTCTGGTTTTGCTGTCATACACATAAAAACTCCCAGGATTCTCAGTAAAATTAGATGGGAATTCTGGGAGTTAAGAGTTTAACTGCATTATAGCAAGGACAACAGGCTGCAGAAGATTCTCGTTGCTGGAGGAAGAGCAGACCGAGTTCCTCGCATGCTGCAAGCATCCAAAAATAGTAGCGCTTATGTTGAAGGATGGACATTACTACATCAACAATATCCTGGGTTGGAATTAAAGCATATTCAGTAAGTCTTGGGAGGGAGTATCTAGACCATTGAGGAAGATCCCCCTTTAGCTGGTGAAGTGAACTTCATTTTGTGAGAGGAACCCAGGTCTTGTAATGATATGTGGGAATGACCTTGGGGGGAGGAGATATACTGCCTTAGGGAATGATCAAACAAAAGGGAGAGGGACCCTCAGCTGTCTAATGGCAGAAAGAAACTCAAGAAGGATTCTCCCTAACTTATTGGGCTGTAAAAAGAGATGGGAGAGTTGTACTTTCAGTCTCTCCAGCTTCTTTTAATGTAGCCTTACAATAAAGTAGCATTATCTCATCTCGTTATATTTTCTGTCTTGTCTACCTACCTGGGAAGTCTGATAGGGCAATTCAGCCTTTGGGAGCACCAGCAGAACATGGCACAGACATTCTCATGAAATGGCGCCTATGGTGGACACGGCCCCCTCCAAACGCCTTTTATTGGAAGGCAATCCGGAGAGGCTGCTTTTCCATCCAGACTGGCCTTAAGAACGCTTCCTTCTATCCTGGCTTACCTTCATTTGTTTTTCCCCAAAATGGGGTGGCACATTTTCTGAGGCAATAAGGATTCGTCCTTCTTGTTTTTGAAGAGGATAATCTGGGAGTCTAAGAGAAATGGAGATCCTAAAATCAGGAGGGAAAAATCCTTACCGATACCGTGGGTGACAATCAAAGGCTGCTTCTTGGAGAGCAGGGCCACGCCGCTGTAACCTTCCTTGTCATCAGAGCAGGCCCAAAACTTATAGGGGTATTCAGCCAGCTCTCGAATGTCAGCAGGCAACTGTTTTTCTGCACACTTTGTTTCTTGTAAGCAGAGCACGTCAGGGTCTTCCTTGTTTACCCACTGCAGGGAAAATAAAAGATTTGACATCAGGTTTCACAGCCTCTACTTCTTACAGAGCAAAAAAAAAAAAGGGATGTTGCAGGTTAAAAAAGATAAAAAATCTGGCAAAGTATAAGATTTGGTCTGCTGACAGATGTTATTAACTGGATGGAATGAGTCACTGAGATCGGTATTCTACTCTTCTTACCATACAGTTGCCTGGATGACACTGAATAAAAGATAGTCTTCAACCTACGAACATTAGGGAACCCAGAATTTCCAATGTAAGTCATGAAGGTCATTAGCCGAGGCACCCATATGACCAACTCAAATTTATGACCTTTTTTGTGGTGTAAAGTAAATGGGCCAGTCCTTAAGTGAATCCATTCATCCTTTTGATAGTTTTTTTGCTGGAAATTGGGTGAAAATGCCAGAAACTGGCAAAAACCATTGTAAATTGCAATTGCGTGACTGTGGAATACTGTAACCAGTCATAAAAGTGAGCTGGTTACCAAGCAGATGAAATGTGGTTGTGTAACTGCAGGGAGGTGGTTGCTCCCATCAGATCTCTGGAACTGGGTCATGAACAGCGGGCGGGGGTTGTTACAATTGCAAACGGCTGCTAAGCAACTGGTTGTTAAATGAGGACTATCTGTAATGATTTTTAGCCTGGCCTTCCTTGCAAACAAAGAAGCCGGTAATGTTGCAACTGTATGATACCTTTCTGCTAGTGCCTTCAAGGCAATTCAGTTAAATGAAAGCCACAAAAATGAAGCTGTATAACATCATAAGAGAAAAGGGATAGGAAGTCCTCTCGTCTTTTCAGAGAATTATCCATTCTGACAATATCTCAAACACTTACAAACTTTTCTTCCTAACTTTTTGGGATGATTAAAAGCATTTTGCAAGTCTAAGGACTTTCTATTCTTGAGACAGAAAGTATTAGATGGATAAGAATCATACTCTCCTACGTTTTTGTACACTTTATTTTTCTAGTGAGAAAACTTTGTGGAGCTGACCCTGGATCTCACTATAAAACAGATGCATTTGCTTGCTTATTTGAAGGAAGAGAATATAAAAACATCACTGCCTTGATATTTCAACCGAGCTGGCTCTTGGCAGCTCCTGGGGACTGTCTGTTCCCTTCTGTGCCACTGGTTACTATGCCACAGTATTTTTTAACGGCTTCTTGGAGAGGGATTGATGTCTTACAGGCTTACAAAAATGCAGAGGCTGTTCTCATTCGAGATCCACAATGAATTGCAACAAATACAGCCTATCTCAGCTCGAGGCCCTTCCAGATGTGTGAAATCCCTCTTCCAGGATCCTCACCAAAGAACCTGCCAAATGAAGATCTCTAAGAACTGAAGCTCACACATCTGGAAAAGGCCCAAGCTGAACCAGGATGAGCAAAGGCTGCACTGTAGATAGTCAAATAGGTGACAGGAAAGCCAGAAAATCTCTCAAGTTATGTCCAGCCTCTTCTTCTGCCAGATGTTCAAACTGTAACTCTCAGAATCCCAAACAAGCGATCTTCAAACATCTGCAGGGCAGATATGGAGGGTTGGGAATGCTAAGCTGAAACAGTTGAAAGTTTTTAACTTGGATGGAAAAATATGCACATTGTGGAGAGGGTAGATGAAGAGGGATGGGTGATTTTTTCCCCTCCTTTCCCTCAAATAGCAGCATACAGGGATCATCCAAAACATCATTTTAGACCCAAGACCCATCTTTTGCACCAGGTGGGCAAATGTGGTGGAAACCATAGCCACAAGCTGAAGCAAAGCGTACTTTAAAAGGCTGTGAAATCATTATATAGAAAGGGAGATGCATGTCTTTCATTTAACATTGTTTCCAATCATTACATTTATATTACCCCCTCCTACACACAGACACACAATCCTTTCCCAAGTTTCTTTGCATAACAACTTGTGAAGCATGTAGGATGATTGGTAACAAATACTCAAGACCAGACATGAAAGATTTCTTTCCCAGTTCAACCAAGCTGACTGCAGCAAGTGATAGCACCTATCCAATGGGGGCTAATTAAAAAGTTAACAAGTCATAGTGTGAGGTGGGCAGCTACTGTATATTATATAAACAAAAATAAATCTGAGTGCCTTAGGCAAAACTCTAAAAATATCATCCTGCCAAATAACTTCCATACAGGATTGTTGCCACTATACATAGATGGTCCTTTTTTAATGACCACTTGTTTAATGACCACTTTTTCAGTGACCACTTGAACTTATGATGGCACTGAATGAACAGTCCTGTACTTGCAACCAGAAATCGAAGTTCTAGCTATAACAGTGTCCTGTGGTCACATGATCACAATTTGTGGCCTTTGCACAATCAAAGCTGGCAGGAAGTCTTTCATTATAATCATGTGAGACCCTTGCTTAACAACCCACGTAGTCTTCATTTAACAGCAATCTGGAATGCTGGAACTGCCATTGCTAAATGGTCCGGTCATGGTTTTTTTGAGTCATGATTATGTTGCTTAACAATGGTGTTTCCTGTCCCAATAAGCATCATTAATTAATAATTAATCACTTTTCTGGCCTTTCAGAAAGACCTAAAAACACAGCTTTGTGGGTTGGCCTGGGGTCCAGGCAGCCACATATGATCCTGGTGGTGACTGCTGGACTAAAGATCCTACTTCCATTTTACCCACCTGCCGTCTTGTTCATGCCTTCCATTGTTTACTGCTTTTATTTTTTTATTACTTTTTTTATACATATTAGCATTATTTTATTATAAACTGCCCAGAGTCACTTGCTGCTAGATGGCCACTGCACAAATTTAATAAATACATAAAGCAAGAACTACTTGTAAAATGACATGGTCATGTATTCATTAGGAGTCAAACTCAGTTTGATAATTTTTTTATAATTCCCTCACTCCTGATCTAGTCCCCCTGCTACGTGAAGTCCAAATTCAACTGCCAATTGAAAAACATACTGTGTTCAGCTTTTGAGTGAGGCTAGAAGAACAGAGGAAAACCACCGAGTCACACCCAATGTGGAAGGAATCGCTTGGTCACTATAAGAAAGCAAAACGTCAGACCCTCTTTCTGGTTTACCTCCAGACCCTTCTTCTTGAACCAGGCGCGGATGCCATCTACGTTCCAGGAAGTGATCTTCAAGGTGTATTTTTTGCCACTGGGTGAAGTGAATTTATCAGGAGGATCCTGATACATGATTGGACCATCAGTCTCTTTCTCGGCTTTTGCTCCACCTTTCTTAGCCTTTTTAGGCTCTGGTTCTGATGAAAAAAGAAACAAGACACAGCATTAGAGAGAGGAGGAAATCACGTTCGCTTGTTTGATGAAGACTGCACCCTGCTGGGTAATCAGGTAAGAGTGATTTAAAAATGTGGCTCCTTTTCTTCTTTCAGCCACTGGTAGAAAAATATTAATGTAGTTAAGATCTTGAGGGCGGAGGGAGGGGGGACAGACTTGCATTAATTAATTCATTTGGAGACCTGGGATCGTGCTCTAATCAAGAATGGGAAAGGACAGTGATGACACCTAGGAAGGGAGAGCATTTTATTACCTCCAGACCTAGGAGTTCTCCCAACTCCCATGCTGGCTGGGGAATTCTGGGAGCTGAGGTCAACAGATCTTAAAGTGGCAGAGGGTGAGAAACACTGTTCTACTTGTGATCGGCCGGATTTGAATGCTGAACAATCGTAAGTGATACATGAAATACTATGAAATATCAAAACTTCCTTGATGCACTTGACCGAGGAGTTCCTTCCATTGAATTCTCTTCCTTCCTCGACTCTTGAGCAGCACACAGAAGATATAAGTTGGTGGTTCAACACACAGAGGCCAAAAGCCCTGGTTTCCCTGCAGGGAAGTCTGACAATCTCTGGGTCAGGGGAAGGGTGTTGAAGAAAACAAGAGGCCGTTCAGCAAAGAGGAGGAGTTGGAAGGTCAAGGAGCACCAAGAAGGGGCCTCAGATGCAAAGGAGGACAAGAGACAACACGGAGGAGCACCTCCCTTTCCTACATCAATCCTCGGGCTATGGCTGAGCTCCACACCTGCTGCCGCCTTCTCCTCAGGAAGGACCTCATCTTCTTTCTTCTTCCCTCGTTTTGGCATTGCGGGGCCCCAAATGGCTCTCAGACGAAGGAGATGGCTGCCTTGCTTTGTCGACGTGAGGCTTCTCAACCGTTGCGTCTCCTAGAAAGGGAGAATTATTGCCACATATGCCCCTTCTTACACCCAAATAGGCTTTCTTGCCCCAGAATATCCTTCTTACCCCTCCAAATGCATCCAGAAATCACACCGTTCCTCTCGCCTATCAGTGTTCCTCTCTTCCAACCCACCTTCTTGATCCCACAGAAATGACTGTTGGTCACCGATTCTACCCATTTGCAAAGAATCCCTTCCAAAGCTATTTTCAGAAGAATAAATTGGGACATAGAAGGCTACAGCCATTTGATTAATTGACTATTGATTCTTTTATTATAATAAAAATAATAAGTCTCCAGAGAGACTTATTATTGATTCTTTTATTATAATAAAAATAATAAGTCTCCAGAGCCCCGGACAAGGACGGAAGGCAGGAGCCCATCACAGACTGAACAGTGAAGATGCAAAGAATGGAACCTTTGACCTGCACGCAAATCACTTTCCTCAGAGCAAACGATGTGATAAAGTCTGTCTCCCAAAATCCAGCTCCTTTGCAGGAGAAGACAGTGGATGAGGGAAAGCCTCATCTTTTCAGACAGGATCAAAGTCTCTCAGCTGACCCAAAACTGAACACAAGCCAACGATGCCCCGCAGCTACCATGAACAGAATAATGCCGCTTCATTCCGCGATACTGGAAGCACAGTGGGACAGGATTTTTTGTATCGATGGGGACATTTTTAATTTTGAGGCTACAAGTAGTCCTTGACTTGCGATCCCATCAGGACCAAAATTTCTATCGCGATGCGCTACGGTTGTTAAGCGAGTCACCACACGACAGGATCGTTTTTGCCATGGTCATTAACTAAATCACACGGTACTTAAGCAAATCCAGTTTCCCCCGTTGACTTTGCTTGTCAGAACCGCAGCTGGGAAAGGTGCAAATGATAATCACATGACTGTGGGATGCTGCAACTGTCGTATATGTGCGCTGGTTGCCAAGCACCCAAATCACAACTGCATGACTGCAGGTGGTGCAATGGTCATAACTTCAAGGGCGAGTCTTAAGTCAAGGACTACTTGTGTATTGTGAGCACTGTGCTGTGAGGAGGAAGGCCTGCAAATTCAGAAAACTGTTCTTTAGATACTTCTAGATTCCTTTAAAACTTGGCGCTGGATCGCAGCGTTTTGCTGTTTTTTGTTTTTTTTGGAACGCCTCTGAAACCTCAGCAATAAAAATGAAGCTGGGGGTCGGCTCTTTTCATTGCAACCTTCCCGAAAATAAAGATTATGCGACAGCCTCCTGCTCTGCAACACAGAAGAACACTTGTTGTTCTTCCAGTTCATGAGCCACTTTAATCGTGATGTTGCAGAATTTAGTTCACACAGGAACTTCCAAAAATAAAACAAAGGTACTTTTTCTCACCACATTTATCATCTTTCTCTCTGTGAAAATTAACACTGAAAATTATATTGCAAATAAAATCTGCACTGGCCACTTTTTTTCTCATGTTGGTTCTTAGCTCTTAGCCAGTTGGCTGCATTGTCAAAAAATCCAACCCTCATTTTTGCTCTGACCACAAGCTCCTTTCTAGGGCTATACGTTGTTTGAAAAGTCAGCTTTGAAAAGCAACTTAGTGCTTTCCATTTATTTACTGCCTCTATCTCCCTTCTTCTCTGAGGTTTAAGACAGTTTTACACATATCGCAACAAAGTTTAAAAAACAGGCATCTGGACTGGATTTTCTCAAGTAGAAGACGTTTTGCCTTTAATCCAAAAGGCTTTCTCAATTCTGAAATTGAACTGGTAAGAGAGCTGGTTTATACTCTTCTAGGAAGGAG
>JANHZU010005151.1:41649-71829 GCA_032468055.1 Acrochordus granulatus | reverse complement strand
TGAGATGGATAGATAGCACAGTCAGTGTGATGGGTGTAAGCTTGGGAAGACTCCGGGAGGCAGTGCAAGACAGGGGGTCTGGTGTAATGCAGTCCATGGGGTCGCGAAGTCGGACATGACTGCGCGACTGAACAACAACAACTTGCAAGTATAATGTGAACTGCTGTACCAGGGTCAAATTCCTTGTGTGTCTAACCACGCTTGGGCAATAAGGTATCTGTATTTAGATCTTCCTGGAAATGTTTCTCTTCAGTTCAAACTCAAATCTATTTCAAAATAACTTCTTCAAGTTCAGAATATTTCCAGAATTGTTGGCACAGCTTCAGAACCCAAGAATGAAACAGGTACATTTCTCTATAAAAAGGATCCAGTTTCATATTTGAATGCATTGTGTGAATTCTGATTGTAAGATGTCCGCCTTTAAATTCTGCCTTAGTTATGCACAGCTGCATTCATTACTTGGTTGCATGCTACCTCCAGGCAACATTCAATTAATTCCAGAAACTATAGATGAGACATGTAGTTTACTGCAGGTTCAAGACAACGTAACGTGTAACCTGACAGTAGCCTGAGCTTTGTGGAATACATATTAAGTCTTGGGCTCAATGGGAAAGATTGCTATGAACACTCAATTTCTTGACATAAGATCTCTTGGTACAAAATAGAAAAAAGGGGAGGATGCCTTAATAGACCATGAAGTAAGAAAACTCATCTTACTCTAGCTATCCTGTAGATATTTTATGAATGTATCTGTTAATATACTTATGCATACCATTCTCTGAACAACCTTTCTACCCAAAATGCCTGTAATAAGCATTTCTATAACTGCTCTTTTAAGTTTATAAGGAAATGGGAGAGAAAAAAAACAGGAAAAAAGGTTAAAATATGTATTGATGTTCTAAGACTGGGATGGTATAAATGAAGGGAACATTGCCAGAGAAAACAGGATGAGTATTATGGCATTTTCTAGGCACGATTTGGCCATGTTAACTTTTAAGAGTCTATTTTAGAATTATTTTCCCAAACTCCAAGTGAATGCATATTGGTTTTCAATATAAATACAGTGGAACCTAGGACTGTGAGTACTGCAGTTAACAAGTGTTCCGCAAGACAAACAATTTTTTTAATACATTTAATTTGATTAACAAGTGAAAACTTGCAAGACGAGCTACACGTGATGAACTTGAGCAGGAAATCTCACAACTGAGCCGATGGTTCTTCTCTCTCACTGTGTAAAAAGCATAAATTAAGTGAAAATCATTTAAGAGAAAGAATTCCTGAGATTCAGATTCTCCTTCCAAGTAATAATCCTCCCCCTCCTCCCTCTCATCTCCTTCATGCTAGCCAGGACTCTTTTCAAAGCGTAGGAAGATTGACCTTCCGTCTTCCCTGTCACTCACTCACTCTCACACACAAACAGCCCTCCTTGCATAGCACCATCCAGCCCATCTCCCTCCTGCCCATCTCTTCTCCCCCTCTCATAGCACAGAAGCAGGTTATGATAAGAAATATTTCCAAACCACCCAGAAAAGACCCCTGGGAAGGCATTGCCGAGGGAAAATGCCATTTTGTCCTTGAGTGGTGGCAGCGGATCCTCCCGATCCAACAGGGGCTGCCCAGACAGCACCGGCCGAGCAGCAGCCAATAGCCAGAATCTGCCTCAGAGCAGGTCCATAATGACAAGATTACATAACAGTAAACAGCCACCATTCCCAGGAAAGGTCAGATGAACCTCCTAAGAACTGTACAGAAACAAGAGAGAACAGAAATCAAGGCTTGGTGGAAATTGTCTTACATAAACCAAGGGACCATCAAGAAACATCACCCAAATTGAATCACTGTCATTATTCTCTGCCCAGATTGGATCAGGCCCTTGGGGACCCTTGCCTCAAAATCTTCTAGCAAAAGTTAAAGTGCTGGTTAATTTGCTTTATTTTTACTTTATATTGTGTATTAATAATCACTGTTATTTGTTTCATATATTTGGACCAATCATTTCTACATAAAATTCCATTGAAAATGGTTTTTAATGAATATTTTGGGGGTGTCTGACTTTACATTGTTTTCTATGGGAAAATCTGCTTTGGTATAAGAGCATTTTGGATTCAGAGCACACTTCTGGAACCAGTTATGCTCGCAATCCAAGGTTCCACTGTAGAGGCAAACTTCAAACATTAAAATATACTTCACTTTAAAAAATACTCTTATATAAAAGTCATAGTTATTTATTAGGTATAAGCTGTATATGGGAACTGGGGTTCTTCAAAATCAAACCAGTTATTTGACATATAACAGTGCCAAAAACGAAATGCATTATCAATCCTTCCATGAGACTTAGGCTTTTGCAATATGAAGATGCATGGGAAAACATGTCACCAATGCTGATCAATGGAAAATTGACATGCAAGTCTGTTACAATCAACCCTGGTAATGGCAGCTATAGCTAATGAGGACGCTTATTTTTCACATAATCTTAAATAACTGATACCAGTGCATTGATGACAAATGAGTGGATTTAGAGTTTTAGAATAATTATATTAGAAATGAAAAACCGATTCCAGCACATCTGTAAATCTTGTCAGATGTACACATTCAGTTCTAATTTACTACATGATACCACATTGACTAAAAAGTACATACTCAGCAAGATAAAGCTATATGTAAAATAATTAAAATAGCATACCATGAAAATGGCAATACCTCTCTGCTAATGACATGATGCAGTTTTTTAAATATTGAAAGCTATTAGATAAACAAGACAAACATATATACAACATAACTGGAACTGAATGTTGGCTTCATAATTATATATCTCATTACGCCCTGGATTTGAAGGTAGAAAAGGCAGCATATACGCATTCTATAGTACAGTAATGCACAATTCAAATAAACCAAATCATCATCTAATGTATTAATTCAATAGAGGTAGATCACAATATACAGTGGCACGTCACAAGACGAGTAACTCACAAGACAAGAAACTCGCAGGATGAGCAAAAAAATTTAATAAAAAATTATTCCGCTAGACGAGTCATGACTCACGAGACGAGGAAACTTCGTGCCAAACCTTGCGCATCATCAGTAAGCGCACTCTGTATTTTCCATTCAGGCAACTCCACACAAGAGTTCTGTCAACTCTTATCTTGTGCTTTACTCCATTGTTGCAGACAGCAACCCTGTGTGAGAGTTCTGGCACATGCGTGTTTTGCCAACTCTCCTCTCACGCAGTTTCCTCCATTGCCATACCGGAAGCAGCGTGCGCGCGTTCTGCCAACTCTCCTCTTGCGCAGTTTACTCCATTGCCATATCAGAAGCAGCGTGCGCGCATTTTGCCAACTCTCCTCCAATTCTAGTCCCGCCTTACCCATGAAAGCCAGCTGGGTGACTTTGGGCCAATCTCCAAGTGACTGGGAGTTCTTGTCCAGCCTTAGAAGAGAAATCCAGCTGGTGACTTTGGGCCAATCTATCACCAGGCGACTGGGAATTCTAGTCCCGCCTTAGCCATGAAAGCTGGCTGGATGACTTTGGACCCGTCACTCTCTCTCAGCCTGCAATTCCAAGCTCGGGCAGCAAGCTGGCTGATAAATTTATTTCGCAATCAATGGATGATCCAAAAAAAAGCAGACTCTGCACTTGTGGGAAAGTGCTCGGAAGGTTAAAAAAAATCCCGCAGCATTTTTAAGCTTCCACTCCTTATTTCTGAAGCTCTTCCGATGTGAACTTGGGGACAGTCTGCAAACAGGCAAATCTAACAGGACCGCTCGTTTGAGCCCAACGTTCAACTTACGTTTCTGTCTTTCCTTTCCCAAGGCAGCTTCTATGTCTTCAAAACCCAGGTTCACTGTTCCAGGAGACCGAAAAAGAGCATTAAGCAAAGCTTCATTTATTTGTTAGACTTGTATCCCACCTTTCTTACTTTATAATAATACTTCCTCTTTCTATTATTTATTTCTAAGTAAATCCATGAATAATCTGTATGTATCCTGCTTTCTACCTAACTCAGCAATAAAGGTAGCAAAGAGAAATTAAAACACAAACAAAGAAATTAAGTGCTCCCCCAAAACATTTAGGACATTTTTGTTTTGCTTTTTTAGGAAGGCTCTATAGAAACGTGTTCTCTTTTCCAGAACTAAAGCAAGACAAACTGTAGCTCCAAATGCATTTCTTCAATTCACCCACCTTGGGCCTTTACCGTCCGCGACATATCCAGACTATCCCGCATCCGAAGCAGGCAGACTCCAGCGCTGAGGTCAAAGGAGTCACTGCAAGGAGGTGGGCGTGGAAGAGAAAATTTTTTAAAAATTACAATTTTCATGCCCCTATCATCCGCTTGGCAAAATGTTCCTTATTAAAATAAACAGAATAAACTAAGACGAGAGGCTTTATGAACAACTATGGAATATCCTTCATCCAGTTCTCTCTGAATCAAAAGTTGCCTGGCATTAAGTCTTAATGACTCAGTCATTAAGGCTTAATGACTCAGGAAACAAAATATCTATGTTTTCTACTGATTTTCCTCCGGAACTGATTTAAACTCTGGCAGTTTGACAAACTAGAGGGAAAAAAAAGGGCAAAGGCTCTTCTATGAAGTCGCTGCCGTAGAGGAAATTCAAAACCACCCTTTCATAAGCTCTCAGCATCTCTATCTTTTCCCTCTTTACTATTTTACATTTTGTTTCACTCTTGTTTCTAATATGTCATCCTTACTGTATTATGCCCACATAATTCTCCAGGTTGTGGGGCAAGTCGGTGTGCCAGTCATGCTTATAACCGAGAACTATCGTGTTGGGTTTTAGACGTCCTAAACCTGAGACCTGCAGGGAGACAATGTGATTAGTTTCTTGTCAAAACACAATACATGAATGCAGGTAGTCCTGGCTTAGCAACCGTTTGAAGTTTTGACAGAGCTACTTATGACATTTTTTTGAAGTTCCAACAGCCACATGCACAGGTGATCGCATTTTGGATGTTTGATAACTGGCTTGCATTTATAGCTGTTGGCAGTGTCCTGTGGTCACCTGACCACCATTTTTGGAGTTTTTTTATGGTCTCCTAGGTTTACCTCTGGTTTCTGGTAAAAGACACCCATTAGAAAAAAACAGACTTGCTTAATGACCACCGTGTTTGCTTAATACCCACTGCAAAAAGTCATAAGTCAGAGGCGGTCATGTAGTGACCTGCTGAATGACCACCACTACTCATGACTATAATTCTGGGCTCAGTCATGGTGTAAATAGAGGACTATCTGCTTTGTGCTAAACCATGATTTTACCCAATCTGCTGAACAAGTCATGGCAGCTTAGTTTACACATAATGACCATAAATTAATATTTGGAAACCCTAAGGGTTAGGTTGGCCCATCGCACTCCACAGACATATTATACAAGGCATTTTCTCCCAAATCTTCAGTAAGCATGACAAATGTGATACCTGCATAAGGTTTCTGGCTCCTGATCGTAAATCTCCGATGGTGATGTAGTTGTAGAACGCACGGATTTTCCGCGTGCTGAGCCACTGGAGCTGCTCATCATAATCCTCAACACAGGAGGAATCCTGTAGTTGATGGGGCAAATGTAGGGTTTGGGGTTAAAAGAGGCAGAAGTCTCCCCAACCTTTTTATTCCTGCCCTGCACAGGGCTCACCCCTGCCAGACATGCTAACCTCCGCCACGTTTCCGCATATCATGAGACTGATGTTTTTGGTGAAGGCGCCAACAAAATCCACCAGGGCTGGTCGGAAACTAGGAGGACCTGACAGGACCAAACACTGAGGCCTGCAGATGAGAAAAGAGACAACCACAGGTTTGCACAAGCTCACTGTGCCTGTGCATATCTGCAAGTGGACAACCAGCTTCTTGGTAGATATGAAGCAACAGGGAAAGTTACATCCAGTACTCGGACAATTACACTGCCACTCTCTCTGCTGCTCTTTTCCCTTTGCACCAATGACTGCGCCTCTAGGGACCCCTCCGTCAAAGGTCTAGAGAGTTTGCAGATGACACAACAGTCATTGGACCCATTAGAGAGGGGGATGAGTTTGCGTACAGATGGAAGGTTGAACAGCTGGCCTTGTGGTACCATCGCAACACCTTGGAGATGACAATGGATTTTAGGAAGAGTCCTGCTATTTCACCCCTTTTTATCATACTCAGCAACATGGTATACAGTCCTTCAAGTTCCTGGGCTCCATAATCTCCTGGGACTTCAAATGTATGGCTAACATTGGTACCATTCTTAAGAAGGCACAGCAGACAATGCACTTCCTGCACCAGCTCAAGAGTTCAACCTGCCTCAAGAGCTGCTGATATAGTCCTACGGAAAATCACTCTGTTTGTCCTTTGCACATCTGGTTCAGTGCAGCAACAAGGCACAACAGGTACAGACTCCTACAAACAGTCAGGACTAAGGAAAGAATAATTGCAGCTAGCCTGACCTCATATTGGAACTGTATTATTAGACTTGCATGTCTGACCATGTTTGGCCAATAAAAGTATCTGTATCTGTATATTGAGAGGGTCAAGAGAAGGATGGAGAAGATATTGGCAGACCCCTCTCATCCTGGACATAAATTGTTTTTAATCTCTTCCTTCTGGATAGTGCTATAGGATATTGCATACCAAAACAACCAGACACAGGGACAGTTTTTCCCCCATGCCCCCATTTAATATTTAAATCATACTATATGACAGAACACAATGATTACTATAGTGCAGAGAATTCTGAATCAACCCAGAAGGTCTGTCTAATGTGTATATATACTTATCAATAGATCGTGGTTCTAATTCTACACTTTCCTATATTTCCATTTCTACTGGCTGTAAATTTGGGATGCACACTTGACTACTGAATACATAATTCCATTTGTTTTATGTCATTATTTTATCTATTGTTGTCTTGCAAATATACTGAGAGCTGCTGTACCGGAGTCAGATTCCTTGCTTGGCCAATCATGCTTGGCCAATAAAATATCTGAATCTGAATATTTTGTAAACACAAAACGACTGGGCAGCAGTGATGGACAAGCTGTCTTCAACTCAGTTCAGCTGCAGATGTGGCCCATGTGCTTTATGCATGCACATTAGCACATGGTCCCTGTGCATATAAGTCAATTTGGCACTGCAGCTAACATAAGGGTAGCAACTGCCGTAGCTAGGACATTCCTCAAAAACTGTACATTCATCCAATCAATTACTATCCATAAATTACACATCTTGGAGGAAAAAAACTATTATATCACTCTATAGATGATCGACCAAAGGAGAGTGCAGAGAATGTTTAGTCCTACAAGGCAGGGAACTGCCAGATTTTGTTGTGGATCTACAAGTGCAGAAAGCAGTTTAAGCTACGGAGAAGGAGATGCCATTCTGAAAAAAATGGGTTGTCTGAATTAAAATACAGCCCAGCAGTTAAAAGGTGAACAGTTTTGTATACATGTCCAGGTACAAATTTCAGTCCCGTTGCTACATCTGAGGGACCACAGGAGAAAGAATGAAGGAAAAATTCTGAAGTCATTGATGACAATACAGAACTGCTCTTTGGAGCAGCCAAACACTGAAAACATCAGCCAGGTTCAGAGATCATCCATAGCTAGTTCACACACTGCAGTAAGCCATCTCTTGGTTTGTTTGATTTAGGCTTAGCCTATTGCACAAAACCCAGCACAAAGTCATTAAGACATGGGTTGTTACGGAATAAACCACAACTGATCCAATTCCCACAACAAAGCCCAGTGGCTGAGTTCATACGATATACTAAGCCAAGTCAAACAAGGCAGATGATGACTTACTGCAGTGTGTGAACCAGCCGTTATTTCACTACATTGAAGACGCAGGTATGCTATGAAGGAAACCAGAGATACATTCACACCAAGCACCATCCATGTGGGGACGCCCAGAGCTGAGCACATTTCCTCTCACTTGACCACACACCGGAAATTCTTGACATGGTCTTCTACATTGGTCAGGTTCATGGTGTTCGACAGTGCCATGTTGTAGGTACCAGCCTGCACTGAGGAGCCCCAGTTCACCTCTGTGAGAAGTAAAGAGGGGAAAGGTTAGAGTGAGAAAAATGAGATGTGCTTTCAAGTATTTTCTACCTTTTCAGTGGTTGCCAAACAAATCAGGTAAGAAAGGAAAATCAGGCTTCTTGGCCTAGTGAACAAATACATTTGGGATGGTATCATTCCATACATCTTGGTACCAGTTGTGAATATTGGGCATTGGTGATAAGTATTGCAAGTTCACATCTCTTGCTGCCAGACTGGGGGCAGAGGGAATGAGCATTGCATTCCCATGGCTCTTAGCACCATGTTGGGAATGACAAGTGTTCCAATTCCATGTCTCTTGGTATCAGGTTGAGGATGGTGGGCATTGCAATTCTTCATCTTCATCTTTGGACATTTGAGATGGGTGGCATATAAATTAAATCAATCAATCTCTGGAGAGCATCAGGTTGGGGGAAGATGCATATATTAGGAATTGCAGTTTAAAGCCTTCCTCACCTGGTTTCTTGTAGGTGACATATGCCAAGCTCACGATGATGACCCCAACGACAATGAGGGCTGCCCACCAAGTCAACAGGAACATGATGACCACAGAGACAATGGACCCAAAGAGCGCGGTCCATTTGCTGAAGTAGCGGAAAGAAGGTCTCCAGCCTAGAGGGAGCATAAGGAAGATGGCAATATGATTTATCCATTTCTGGAGCCCTGACCCCACTTTAATCTGAAGCTTCAGGTATGCAAAAAATGTATTGTTTTTAATGTTGGTCATGCAAGGACATAAACATACAGAGACATCAGCACCCTGAAGTTAGCTGTTAAACAGTCATATACAATAGAATTGTCTATTAATCATGTAATCTACTATTATATACTATTATATACTGCATACATAATCATGTAATTGACTATTATATACACATACATATTCATGTAATCTACTGCATTGTCACATACTGCATACATAAATGTATACATACAAATATACATTTAAATTATGAATATATAGCACATTACAAGATGCAGTGCAGTACAATGCAACCTTTTCAAGTTTTTCTACTATGGCCAGTCACGTGAATGTATGAAACAGTTGTATGACACTGATAAATTGCCTCTATGACATTTTTATTATAAGTTACTGATCCTCGTATCTGAATGGGAAACATCTCAGAAGATGATCAAGATTTGGAAGGGTTCTCCAATAAGGAAACAAGGCAGCTAATGAATGGGTCAGTGAAAGAGAGAGATTGATTAAATTCACTGTC
Organism: Acrochordus granulatus; assembly: GCA_032468055.1. NCBI lineage: Eukaryota > Metazoa > Chordata > Lepidosauria > Squamata > Acrochordidae > Acrochordus > Acrochordus granulatus. The sequence continues at coordinate 62,566 of JANHZU010005151.1, read as the reverse complement.
CAAGGTGAAACCCATGAATGAAAAGTCTTCTTTTCAACAGAAGGCCAAAACTATCTTCTGTAGTCACGTAATCCTGGGACCGAAGATTTTACTCCCTCCAGCCCTGGTTCATCGACCCAGCCCATTTTTACCTGGGGAGTTGGTGATGGTGGCATGGAAGCAGCTGAAGTTGATCAGGGCATAAGAACACAGAAAGAAGTTGGAGATGATGGGGGCGATCGTGTTCAGTTCGGCTGCAGAGGCAAAGGGATGTGAGAAAAACTAAGAAATCCCTGTAAAACTCAGCAAGGATTCTCGTGTGCTGAGTAACTAATCATATATCCCAAGATTTACTATCCCAGGAGTTACTATCCCAGTAACTCATCATACATGGCCTTCTGGAAGAGCCTGAAGACCTGGCTCTGTGAGATGGCCTGGGGCTCTAGGGGGGGCTCATCATCATCTTGGAGGTGGCTGGTTGATCACTAGCCACCCTCACCCTCCCTTTTTTTATATATGTAATATTTTTAGCCCACCTCTCTAGTCTGTCAGGTTTTTATTTTATTTTAATGTTTTAATTGATGTTTTTAATGGTTGTTTTTGTTAGCTGCTGAGAGACTCCAGATTTCGGCAGCATAGAAATATAATAAATAAATATATCCCAGATTTTTTAAAACAATTTTAACTGATCTCTAAGGCCAGTGGTTAAGATGCTGGGCTTATCGGCTGGAAGGTTGGCAGCTCGGCAGTTCAAGGCCCAGAAGCTACCAGGTAACAGGGTGAGGTCCTGTTGTCTGCCAACCTAGTCAACCGAGCCTGCCAATCTAGCCATTTAAGAGCATGCAAATGTGAGTAGATAAATAGGCACCACTTCAGTGGGGAAATGACATGGACGTGAAAGGAGCCCCCATCAGGCAGCCCTCTGGGCAACAGTGATGTCACTGGCTAATCTTCAACCTGGAAGTGCCTTGGTAGATGCTTCCAACATGAAAAAAAGACCTCTAGGATGAATTACATTGCATGCTGAACCCCAACTAGAGTTAAGAAACCACCATCTGTGTTCCCTAAATCTGCTAGACGGATTAATATACAAGCAAATAAATCATGGTTTTTAAAGGAAGCTGTGGCGAGAAGAAGGGTTCCTGCAATATCCAGATCCAGAAAGCACCCAACCGTTGACGTAGTTAATAGGTTGTGTGAACTTGCTCCTCAGTCTACGCTCAAATTCATCTTCCACTTCAAAGCAACTCCAAACTATTCATCTCACTTCACCTATGCCTTTCAGCCCTTGGCTGTTCGTTCACATTTTGGGATAGGTAAATTAAGACGATAAACTTGAAAAGCCTTGCTTACCGATGAGGATGAAGGCAACGGCCAGGATGAAGGTCAGACCATAAGCCCTCAGTGGCTCTTTATTCTTTCCGTAACCCTTGGCGAAAAAGCCAATCAGGGGGTAGAGATTGTCTTGACAGAGGCACTGGAGGGAAATGGGACATGAACTGGAAGCAAAAGTCTCATTTGGGACAATCCAGCCAGAAGTCACAAGGAGGCTTCAGTGCTCCTTCCCACGTTCAATTTGTCAGGCAGCTTGGAGCAAGCAGTCAGGATGTGATCTGGCACTATTCCCATTTCAGTTCACGCAGGACCCGGTTCATAGTTCCCCTGCATTTACCTGCGATAACATCTCTTATCTACTTTTCTCTGATGAAACTACCCCCAAATGGAGATGAACAAAGCAACCTACGTGGCTGTTATAACTTTTAATTTAAAAAACCCTCTATGCTCCCCCACCCCCAAGTTTTAAAACGATAAAATAACTTTAAAACTCAGCACATTCAGAAATAAATCCCCCCTAGTCAAAGTTCAGTCTGAATGAGTGAGAAAGAACTTGTTCCTTTCTAAAGTTAAAGGCTAACCAATGAAATTGACCTGGTGGTAAATTTGGAGGAAGATAAAACCACACGCCGTCGACAAAAGGGCCTTACAGAGTTTGCTGCAAAGGGATCTGTGGAAAGTCATCGACAGAGGGGGCCTTCTGTAACCCTAGGCTGTTTTAGATGTGTTGGACTTGTAGCTACCATCACTTTAGGGGATATTCCCAGGAAGACTCCAACGTGGTGTCTATAATTTCTGGCCTCCTTCCCAAAACCTTTCCACAATTTACCTGGAAGACCTTTGGGGCAGACACGAGGGAAGCCAAAGCCGAGGATAGGGTAGCAGCAAAGATTCCTGCGGTGATCAGCGGGCTGAATCCCGACACCATGCTCATTGCCTAGAAAAGAGAGGTGTGTGTGGGGGGGGCTATTTTGCAGAGGGAAAACTCCAAAGCACACACCCCAAATCTCTTTCCTGCTCCCAAAGAGCCGGGCTTGCATCCAGGAGCCATACCTGGTAGTCGTTGGATAACCCGTATTTGCAGGTCTGTGTTGCGGTGCACTCAGTGAAGTTCCAGCCATAAGCGCACCCGAGGCCAACACAGTCTCCGCTGGTGAGGTTGGAAACCAAAAAAGTGTCATTCAGACTACCAGAGGCATCTCGGATGACGCAAGCCCCTGTGAAAGAAGAGAAGGAAAGATCTCATAGGACTAGGCATCTGGCGTTACCATCAGGAGCCGCTGGTGCCAAACTGGAGTCTCTGTTACCTATCGTGGCAGAAATGGCCAAATAGCTCAAGGTGGTCAGGAAGATGGCCATTAGTGTTCCCTGGGGGATGGCCACTGCTGGATCCTGCAAAAGAAAGGCTGCGGTGAGCAAAAACGGACAGATGCTTTCCATTGTAAAAGGAGAGGAGACATAGGGAAAATCAAAGGTCCTTCCATGCATTTGTCTGGGATCATGGACAATTTGGTTCTTCTTCTCTTTCTAGGAGAACCAGGACATCTCTATCAGCTCAGCTGAGATGAAGAACACCTTGGTGCTCTTTTTCCTACAGCTGTTCCATCAGAGGAAGAAGAAGCCATTATCCAGGACCTGGTAGCCAGTCAGCTGCTCTCTAATAGGACCAACTGCTACTCCAACTGAGAGGACCCATTGTATAGTTCAACCGGCATCAGGAACAACCTGGTTGTGCTGGAGTTTCTAGGAGCATTCCTAGAATTTCTAGGAGCATTCCTAGAAATGCTCCACTAAGAGCGATGGGGTGTGTCACTGGCATTCAATGTACAGTAAAGTGCCAGGAACCAGAAGATGTGCAAGGCATTGACCCAACTAACATTGGAACTGTTGGTTGCAACGGTTGCTCCTACATTACTGCAACCAGCTGCACATGCTGGAATTCATTGGCATCACTCTTGCATACCATGATATGTGTGTTCAATCCAACAGTGCCTGAAAAGGCCTGGTGCATCATGAGAGAACAATGCAGTCACTACAGGCATTACTCTACTGGGAAAGGCAAAAGGAGAAGGGGGTAGAAGACGATGAGACGGTTAGATAGCATCGTAGACGCAATGGGCATGGATTTGGGTGGGCTCCGGGAGGCCGTACAGGACAGGGAGTCCAGGTGTGCTACAGTCCATGGGGTCACCACGAGTCAGACACAACTGAGCGACTGAACAACAGCATCGGCATGACTCAGCTGAGTGTGGTCCCTCTACTTGCTTGTTCTTCCTTACCTGCTAAGGTCCTATCCCACATTTTCTATTAGGTTGAAAGCTCCAGTGCCTAGGCCTGCCCATTCTACGCTCAACTAAGCCAGGTAAAGTAATTTCACAGGCAACAGGACTTGTTTCGCAAGGCAAAAAAAATTCAAATCATTACCGTGTTCTCTTCTGTGAATCACATATCCCATAAAGAGGTTACTCTGCATGGGAGGTGTTCTTTGAAGTCCTTGGTGCTTTCTGAGCTTGCTTTGAGCCAGACTCAAAGAATATCTTACAGAAGAGAATACGTGTAGCTCAGGGTTGAACTCTGGAGTCCTTGGAGTTCTGACTGCTTGGTTGTTTGCTTGCAGACATTTAATTAACCAACTAGGTAACATAATCAGTGCCAATGTTACATCACTGCTGATGTTACCTCTTCTGTAAGATATTCTTTGAGTCTGACTGATTCCCTTGTTCCAGTCCTTGAACATCACTTAAATTGTGCTGTGTGAAACCAGGGTACACTATTTCCTGAAAAGGTGGATTACAGCTGCACAAACTCCAGGCAAAATGGCAAAGCATCTTCCAATATTTATTCTAATGTTTCCCTCATCTGATATGAGCCAGGTGAACAATAAAGGAAAGGCCTTCTTTCTCTGTGTTGTCTACCATTTTTGCAGTTCCTTCCCAGAGGAGAGCCAGCTGGTCTGGATCTTCTTTTCTAAGACCTTGGAGTCAAGATTCTTGGTCATCATCTTGGTCTTCATCTTGGAAGATCCTGAGTCAAGATTCTTGATCTTGATCTTCTTTTCTAAGTTCATAATAGATGATTATGGGCTTGGGATTGATCGAAATCAGTGTTTTTCACACTTGGCAACTTTAAGTTGTGCGGACTGCACCTCCCCTGCTGGCTAGAGAATTCTGGGAGGTGGAGCCCACAGTTGCCAAGTTTGAAAAGCACTGATCTAAATTATCTTTTAAGTAATCATTTAAGCCTGGACCCTCTGACTGTAAGGAGATTTAGTGGGATTTAGGAGCCTCTGATTGTAAGGGGATTCCTCTATGGAATGTGGTTTGTCCAGATCTTGTCCAGATACATAGAGAGAGCAACCTCAATGGAAAACTACTTCCTCTTTTATCCAACTATGAGATCACCCTTCCTCACCATCCTATGGGTATCCTGGATTTGCAGTTCCCAGAAGTCAATTTTAAGAGCACCAGGATGTGGAAGGTTGCTTTAAGGAGGGGGGGATCTCTTAACTCACTGCAGGGGGACCTGAAAAAAGGGACCAGAGCAAATATGCAGAATACCCTATTGATTTCCCTCCTAAGTCAGCAGGGAATGAGTTTTGGTTGAAATTAAAGCAAAGAAACACAAAGCAAACAATTAAATGAAACAAACCCCTATTCCTCATCCTATAGTAATGCTGAAATGCAAATGTGTGCCTTTGAGTCAGTCTAGACTCCTGGTCAAGTCCATGCAGTTTCCTAGTCTGTCAGCTTCCAATCTTACATCTTGAACCATCACACTAAACCAGGTTAATATTTTTTTTTTAAAAAAAAAACTTTAATTACAGAAACACCTTCAAACATTTTCCTTTCTGGAAGTGGAGGAACTTCTTGGAAATGTTTTACTATTGAAGTCAAAACTTGGTAATTTTACTGTTTCCTCCAGTTTCATGACTTCAAAACTTTTACAACTTTTTCTCTTCTTTTAAATTCTTTCCTCTGAACAGTGCCCTGGAAATCTTTTACTGATGGGGGAACATGAATCTTTAAAGGGGACAGACAAGCAACAGAAGATGTCCAACGGAGCTCCATTATGCATTTATGCAACCTGCAGCCAAGAGCTATGTCTTTCTTGAAGAAAAGCTGCCAAGCCAACCTACCTTCAGGTCTCCTGAAATATTGGCCCCAGCCAAGATCCCAGTGGCCGAGGGAAAGAATATGGAGAACATGCCAAAGAAGCTTCCCGATTTACCCCGCCATTCAGGTCTGATGTTTTCCAAAAAGATGTCACCTTCAAGAAGAAAAGGAATTAAAAAAAAAATCAAGTGAGCTCCCCAAAGCTGGTGAATTTTTTTAACTTGGCTTTTCAAGAAGCCAGTCAATAGAAGTGCCTTATACAGAACCAAGCTATTTGCTCATCTGCTTTAATGTGGTTTGCCTTAATTAGCAGCAGCTCTTTAAGAGTCTCAGATATCTGTCTTCATCTTTCTACTTGATGACTCAGAAGATGGGAACCTGGAACTTCAGTAGGCTTGATCCCCTAGTTCTGTCCCTTTTTCATCAAAGAATCAAGGTTCCAGACCTCATGACTGCAAATAAAGGGGGCATCTCTGAATATGAACTTGGGAAGCTGCTCTATACTGACTGCATCCCTATACTCAGTCTAGGTCTGGTTAACCATAATTTACTGAACAAACTACAGGTCCCTGGATTCACAAACCAAATGGTGGCTTTGTGAAGGGTATATGGTGGCCTGCTGGGTTCCATTACTTAGTGCTGTGTGTGAACCCCAGGTAGGGACAGACAACTGATCTGCCTTTGTCCACTTGTTTTAGGCAAAGTTGTTCTGCGACGAGCAAGTTGGCAGTCCCATGGACAGAACTGGTGACCTCCTGCCGACCTGTTGGGATATCTACTCCCGAAATCCATTCTTCTTAATATGGCCTGGTTTGCATTATTACGTTATTGGGCCGAACAGCTTGTTCAAAATAATTAGGAAAACATGCTTCAGAGTGTCCAGGAATATCAGCATTGCTGCTGTCTTCAACTCTTTAAAGCAGCTGTCCCCCCACCCTCCGCCAGGATAGCAGGGAAGAACTTTAAAAGAGGTGCAGACAAGGACTGTGTTTGTTTTCCTGCCTGATCTGGGCAGTCACACAATATCAGAAGATATAATTGCTTTAAAGAGTTCCAAACATCCCAAAATATTTATATCGCTGCATACTTGCCCCAGCTCCTGCCAACCTAACAGTTCGAAAGCATGAAAGGAATGCAAATAGATCAATAGGTATCACTTAAACTGGTGGGAAGGTAACAGCGTTCCATGCGCCTCGGCGTAAAATCATGCCGGTCATATGACCATGGAAGTATCTTCAAACAAACACTGGTTCCCCTGGCTATGAATCGGAGATGAGCACCACCCCTTCGAATCAGACCCCGCTGTCAGGGGAAATCTTCACCCTTATATCCTAGACAGATATGCAACCCATATTAAACAATTACGATTCTGTCCAGAAGACCAGGAATTGAAGAATACGAATCCTACCACGATAGCTGAAGTAGCCCTTGGACATTTTCTCTGGTGTGGCAGGGAGTAAGGTCCCAACGAAGTAGTTGATGAAGGACACCATGATGACAAAGAAGAAGACAACCTGAGCCTGGAAAGAGAAGCGGCGAAAGAAAAGAAATACTTCAGTGGCTTCATCTCCAGTTGGACCAGCTTCCTGATCCTGGATTTCATGGGAAGATTATTCAATACAGGATAAATTTAGATGGGTTTTACTTGTATTTGATTATTTATTTTTATGTACTGGTTAGATATGATTAGATATGATTTCTCCAAGAAATCAAAGTAGCTAACATACAGATTTTCCTTTATTTTACTCCCAAAAAACAACTCTATGAAATAAACTGGGAGTATGAATGGCCCATGGTGGAGGCTGGACCTCAACCTGAAATAGTAAGCCATGATTTCCTTCGAAACCTGGAAGGGTCCTGCCCTCCATGTTGGACCTGCATACTGAGAGGGTCAAGAGAAGAGCCGAGAAGATATCTGCAGACCCCTCTCCTCCTGAACATAAATTGTTTGAATCTATAGTGGACAACACTATAGGGTATTGCATATCAAAAGAACCAGACACAGGGACAGTTCTTTTTCCCATGTGCCATCATTCACCTGAATACTCAACTCAACAGACCCAGTATGGCATCTGACAAGACACAAAGTATAAAGAATCCTAAATTAACCCAGATGTACTGTTGAAGTTATTTATGCACATACTTATCAACAGATCGTGGCTCTAATTCTGCACTTTATTCCTTTTCTACTGGCTGCATGCTTCGGATGCACACTTTACTGTTGAATACATAATTTCATCAATTTGTGATATTATTTTATCTACTGCTGTCTTGCAAGTATACTGAGAGCTGCTATAATGGAGTCAAATTCTCTCTGTGTCTAACCATGCTTGGCCAATAGAGTATCTGAATCCTACAGTGATAGCAAAACACCTTGTGAATACCTGGTTCAGTCCTTGGCGCTTACAGAAGAATTTGGATTTGAGACAGGGAAAACCTATCCTTTCTTGTGCTGTGAATAATTTCAGTCAGTTGCTGCGACCATAGATCATATAACAGCAATAATATGTATTCCACATCATGAAAAACATTGCCAGATAATCATCTATACATCAAGCTTTAATATTCAGGAACAGGTCTGACTGGTTTTGCTCCCCATAATTGATTGGGAAACCTTCTCAAAATTGCCCCCACGCTGTGTTCAGTCTTCCAGATATCTGAAGCTTGTTCCTTCTGAAAATGTCAAATGACATAGACCCAACGTGGAGACTGCAATGCACATTCCTTGGCCTTTCCCAAATATCTGCTCTAACCACCAAGATCTACTCTGTTCTTTGGACAGGTCGCCTATCCCACAGTGCCAGCAGGTCTGTGCCATTACTTTTGCTTCCCATTCCATGCCAGCCAAAGCAATTCCAAGCAGAATGGTGACAGTGATCACACCCACGATGCGGATATCATTCATCGGATCAATCATCACAGCATCAAACTCCTGTTGAAAATGGAGGAGATGAACATTTACTCCCCATCAGCCTCATCCTCTTAACAACTTCCTGCATTTAAGCTTCTTGCTACTGCAGTCCTCAAAATATTAGGGTCATCTGATCAATTCAACAATGCTGTCTATTCTTAAGATGGTCAGGAGGGGCAGTGGGGGAAGGAAGGAAGGGATGGAGGGAGGGAGGGATGGAGGAAGGAAGGAAGGAAGGAAGGAAGACCAGATTTACATATTGTATAAGTTATGAGATCTGGAAATTAGCAGATAAAAATAGCTCCATCAGAAGCTCCAAGTAATCACCCCAGAATTTGTGCAGATATGTTGCTGTTCAACCAACAGCTTGAGCAGTGTCTTCCAACTCTGCCCACTTTAAGATATATGGACTTCAACTCCCAGAATTCCCCAGCTACCATGCATCTATTGCTACAGCATGCATCCCATGCTGGCCAAGGATTCTGGGAGTTGAAGTCCACTCAGAGTTGGACAAAGTTAGGAAACTCTGAGATGGAGAGACCAAATGATAGAGGAAGGACAAGTTTGTTTCACACGTACCACCAGGAGGTCCTTCACTGTTTCGGAGAAACCCACCACATGCATAGCCACGGCTACAGCATTGGCAAAGGAGAAGAGAAGACCAATGGATCCACCAAGTTCTGGGCCCAAGCTGCGAGAGATCAGGAAGTAAGTTCCCCCTGTAATCCAACAGGAAAGAAACAAAGTCAGTGTTATTTTTCCAATCACAAGGCTAGCCCTACTGGTGGAGGAAGTCACTTATTTTATTTTAAAATCGGATGTAGAAGGATTTGCATACTGGAGAAGCAGCGGGGGAAACAGGGATGGGGGATGAAAATTAGACCCCAAACAGTTATAGGAACATGAAGAAATGCCCATGGTGCTGACCGCTGGCCCCTTTCCTTCGTAGCTCCCAGTCTCTTCAAACCTTCCTTCCTAGCCATGTTCAACAAATACAAAGAAATACTATCTAGCTGTCCTCTTCTCTCAACCTTGATCAGCTTGGTTGATTTCTGTTCCAGCTCCTCCTCCTGCTTTTCCCTGCAACAGCCTTATAAATCATCCAGGCAGCCCTATAAAGAAAAGCAGGAACTGCCATGGCTCTTGTGGAAGACTCATTCTCTAAGAAGAGCCAAGAGGGGACTTGGAAGCATGGACCCAGTGTGGCAAGAAGAAAGGATGGGTCCCAGTCAGTTGGAACCTGCACCCTTGCTTGATTTGGATTTCTTGGAGTACCCAACTAACCTCCAAGACCCATGGCATCATCAGGTAGAGCAAATCAAAAAGGATTAAGAAGTGCAAAGACGGGGCAAAGAAATGCTCTCTAGAGTTTGCAGTGCACTCAATTGTTCCCAAGAAAGTATGCACCCTGAACTGCATCAGACCTATGGCAGCTATGCTGAGGCTGGAGAGTTTAACTACTTTATAGGACTATCCCAGTGTTAAAAACACTGTCTTTCTGATACTTTTTTCAACCAACTCCCGTGAACCCTGTTCAGGCCCCTTGAATTGGCTTCTTAGATTCTAACCAGGTTTGTACTTTGACTGTATCTCTTCGTATGCCTCCTGATCTGGAGTTTTGATCACTTGGTATACTGCCTGGACTACTTTATCTGAGCTGCAGAAATCTGAATGACCATTAGAAGGCAGCAAAGACACACACACACACATAGGGGTGTGCGCATGCGCAAGCATGCTGAATATTTAATTGGCTGAAAAACGTATTTGCCTTCCTTCCTTCTTTTTCTCAACTCTGCTAGGCCAGTGGCTGAGCCAGGACAGGAAGAAAAAGATTGGAATCCCAAAGGGAAAGATGGCTTACCTGCTTTGACTTTGCCATTGGTGGAAATTGCAGAGATGGAGAGACCAGTAATAGTAGTCACCACAGAGGACATGATAATGATCAACCAGGTTAATCCTGAAGAAACAAGGAACGTGAGTTTGGCAGTTTGGAAGTAGGGCTGTCTAGCATCCATCAACCGATGGATATATTCAACGAGGAGGTAACCAGCACCAGCACGATGCTCTTTTCAAATACAAGTAGCACTTCACTGTTCGGCAAATCAGAATCACACTGGTGCTAAAAAAGTAACTTTACGGCCAGTCCTTGCTTTTACGACCGTTGCAGCCTCTCCGGGGTCTTGTGATTGCTATTTGTGTATTTCACAGCTGGATTCCGACATCCAAAATCAGTGGAAAATTGCAGTTGCATGATGTCTGCTGAATGACCCTCGGTGACTCATTTAATAACTGGGAAGAAGTGAGGTCCATCATGGCTAATTATAGTTATTAAGCAAGGACTATCTGGTACCAGATTAAAACTTGTGGGCTTCCTGTCCTGTGTTTTAATTATTAATTATTAAACTGGTTCACTCAGCTAGGACTATTCTACCTACGTCTGCCTTGCTTTCTCTCAGTTTGAAGGCAGCTTCATTAGTTTTTAATAACTTTCAGCAAATGGTCCTCGGATTGGAAAGTGACTGGTTATTTTCCGCGGACAAAACGCATTTGAAGGTTCAAAAACACCGGGCAACCTCAAAACAAAATCTATGTTTTTCCCTCCTTGCCTGCACATTCCCTCTTTGCATGTTGCAACCCTCCGGAAAGGACCACGTCAAGACGGATTAGATGTGGAACCCCGTTGAAGAGAAGGTGTCATCAAGAAAACAGTCCTTCTTAAATTCCACAGAGTTTCTTACCTATGCCAGCCTGGGATATTATCCAGGGCAAACGTAGATAAAGGATCACACCCCAAATATTCAACATGCATCGGATCTTGGAAGGAAAAAAACAGAGGAGTTAAAATCCAAGAGCATCAACGAGGACTCGTTATTTTATTGTTTTTTTCACATATACCCTGCCTTGATTATTTTTATCAATAAGTCAAGGTGGAGAATATACCTAATCCTCCTTCCTCTTCCTATTTTCTCCACAATGACAATCCTGTGAGGTGGGTTGGGCTGAGAGAGGGTGACTGGCCCGAAGTCATCCAGGAGGCTTTCATGTCTTAAGGTGAGACTAGAACTCGCTGCTTCCTGGTTTCTAGCCTGGTGCCTTAATCACTAGAACAAAGTAGCTCAAATGGTCAGGAAAGCACTAAATTAAGGATCACTCAACCCCTTGCAGCCCAAGGCTTTGTTTCCTCCTTAAGTTTCTTATCTCTGGGATTACTGGGACCCCACTACTCCTGGGTCAAAGGAATTCATGCGTTGCATTGAAGAAGTTTACCATGACTCCCATCACCCAGCCAAATCGAACAGGCTCTCCTTCCGGTTCAGGGTTTTCTACGTCCTCCTCTTCCCCGTCCTTAGACCGAGATTCTATACTGGGGTCAACGCAGTCTGGGATCTCAGGATATGTCTGCCCATTTTCCTATTTAAACAAAGATAAAGAAAACAAGAAGTTGAAAATTAGGCCCAACATGACTCTTGTGTAGTTCTACAAGTCTTCACATATTATGGTCACTCTCTTCTCCAATGCTCTCCAGGTGGATTTTGGCTCCATGTTCCCCCCTCCTCCCCAAAACATGGCTATGCAGAAAAAGATGTGTTTTTTATGACACATGGAGATCCAGTTTGACTAGATCCACACATTGTTAAATCATTGTTTGTTTTAATAATGCAGAACAAAATAATCGGGTTTGTAGGCTCTACCATGCTGAATGAAGCTATGGCTTACTTGCGTGTGATTTAGATTTTTTAAAATAAATCTAAACTACCTTGCTTGTAAAGCCGTGACATGCTATATGGCATGTAGGGAGAAGCTGACAAATTTTTATTCTGCATTCCACAGCTTAGTGCACTGTATAAAACTGATATGGCTCATGCATGATTTGAGGCCAAAATTAATGATTTGGAAGCCACAATGACTTCCTTTACACTTTGCCCAAAGTCATGGTTATTGTAAACATGGTTTATTAAAGAAAATGCAACTAGCTGGGTTCTCATAACAAATTAAGCTATAAATCATTATTTATCAACCATAATGTCAGGATTCAGGCATCTTGCTAAGTGAAAACCAACAAACCACATTGTGGTTTAAATCAGAGGAGCCTATCTGAAATAATTTGGCAGTTTTAAACTACAGTTCACAGCTTAGCATTTCCTGTGAACCCAGTCAATTGCAGTTCAGTAAACTATGGTTAAACAAACCACAGGTTGATGAGCTGTGTGAAGAAAAGACTCCCTTGACCACGTTGTCATGGAAAAGAAGAAGAAAGCCAACGGCTCCATGACCATCACGGACCAGAATCTTCTTACCGGTTCTGCATTCCTCAACATGTCCAGGGTGGGACGACTCTTCCGGCGTCCAGGCAGTGCGGAAAGTGCATAGAACTCATAGCGAGGACAGGCATCAACCGAAGTCTCATAATCGGGTGGCGCTGAAAGGGATCCACTTTCTTCTGATTGCGTGGAAGACGGAAGATCTGCAGAAGGATTAGGATTGCCACTGACTTGCTCCGAGGGGCGACCAGTTTGTAATTTCCGGACTTTGAAACGTCCAAGAGAAAAGACAGTCTTATAGGACTCTTCCATGGCCGCCTTCTATCTTGTTCCCACCTACCAGGAAGAGAAGGAACAGTTTTGATGATGTTCTCACTTTTCTGCAAGGCTGCTTCCTTTAATTTTATCCCCATATTAACAAGCCAAAAGTTGAGCAGAGATTCATGATTTGCCCCATCCTGGCCCATCCCTTTAACCACTACATTACGCTCTTTCTTACTGAGCTAAAACCACAGCTTAAATTTATCCCTGGCCAAACAATTCTTGGGCCCAGAATGCATTCACATGACAAATTTAAAACCTCGCAAGAAGGTTACAAATAATTTTATCCTCGCACACACACAGTGTGTATTTGTGAGCAAGACACCTGGCAATAACTCTGCTGATGTTTCTTATTGTTAGTCACCTACCCACTAACTGAATCTCTCTGGCAAATGAACCGTGTGATTGAAAATATCAAAAGTCGTTCAAAAGAGTTTAACATAACATGGGAAAGAGAAAAAAAATATAAAAGCTGGTTTCCAGCTTTGCAATTCGGTAATGGGTAGCTTAGATAAAGAGATGGATATATATGTAAAAAAAAAAAACCTAAATATTTACAACTCCATTTGCTTCTGTTTGTCCTGGGGAAAGGAAAGTTATATATTGCCCTTCGGTATACCTGTTCCCGAAGAGCAGAAATATGCGTGTTTAGATCAAAAACTGAAGAGTTTCGTTCTAAAACACCCAGTTCAAAGTCATTCACACATGCCCTTAAGTGACTCCCACATGAGTAAGCTTTTGAGACAGTTTTCAGATCTACTTGAACTGCATTCATCACAAACCTTTCCCTTTCTTTTTCTTTCTTTGTTTTTAAAACTGAAAACTGAGACATCATTCTAGACTCGTCCAAACTTATTGTTTCCATACACCCATGAAATACGTATGTTTTCTAAACCCATTAAATAAAGGCAGAGTGCCAATAGTTATTCAGTCATAATAATATGTCAAGCTTTATATGAGTCAGTGACCTGCATAAAATAGCATCAGAGGATGGCGATTTACCATCATCCCTATACAAACAACCTAGCCAACTTGCAGTGGAAAAAAAGCTAAAATTTAGAATTACTGCCACAAATATAAAATCACAAGATCACAAAAATATTAAATAAACAGTGCAGTATACCACTGTATACAATAATGTAATGTAAAAACTCAGATATTTTATTGGCCAAGCGTGGTTAGATACACAAGGAATTTGACTCTGGTACAGCAGCTCTCAGTATACTTGCAAGACGGCAATATAAGATAAGACATAACAATGTTGGTTATACAATAAGTGTGCAGTCAATAGAAAGGAATAATTACAAAGTGCAGAATTAATAGGCATGTATACACATCAGACATATAATGTAAAAAATAGCAAACAATCAGAAATGCTAATCAACCACTGCATCACTAAAATCTCCTGGTAAAATCATAACCAATATTGACATTAAAACTATGTCAACTGCAATAAGGCAGCAGCAGAAAACGGCACTGTGTTATTTTATAAAAAGCAATAGCAGAAAAAATAGTCATGCTACACAATTAGAAATGAAACCAGCACATTTAAAGATGTGGTGTTCATCTATCTTGGTTCTTGCCAAGGTCATAATCGAAGCCTTTTTCAATTTAGCCTGTCAGCCTATTAAATGTCCATCTTCCATAAGGAAGCTGGAACTTGTAGTCTTTTTTTATGAGAAAGAAATGAAGAAGAAGCATTGTCAACGCGGGGCTAATCCGTTTACCGATCATCTGGGAGCTATAGAAGTCCCCTTATATATCACTATGCAAACATATAAAATCAGAGGTAAATCCCGTTGAATTCAGTGGATTTTCCTCCAAGAGAAAGAAAAAGCTGAAAGAAAACAAAGTTCAAAGGATTTGCCTCGTCTAGTTCCATGATATTACAATATTAGTCCATGGGGAAAATATCTCCACAGAAAAAGGTGAAATAAATCCATTGGGTTACCCAAAGAACAACAAAGGACAGTCTGATAAACTGATTTATTAGGGTATAACTTACAAGACCACAATGTTCATGCTGTAATAAATGTGTTAGTCCTTTAAGAGCCGCAAGGATGATTTTGGTCAAGGATGCAAGACTAGCAAAAATCATTCTCTTATTTAAGAATGGAAACTCCATTTCCAAGGGCAACACATTTTCCTACCCTGGTGATAACATTTCGAGGGCATCTGGCTCTCCCACCCTGGAAAACAGGCTATTTCCCAACCTTGCTCCCTCAACCAGCAGTGTTTTTTTTCCTTCCAAAAGGCTACCCCGCAGACAAAATACAGGAATGATTCTTCTTTAAGTGAGATGGCCAAAAAGCCACGTTGATGACATCCAACGTAAGAGGGAGACAAAAAGAGAGAGAGAGAGAGGGAGGGAGAGATCCGATAGGAATTTTTAAAAAATGGTTTTCTCACGCTTCATATTTCAGGATTTCCCAGCACTGCCCTGAAGATAGATGCCTGAAAGGTTTACACTTGGCTTTTCTCCAGATGAGAAAGTTGGCCTTCACCCCCCCCCCAAAAAAAGTTAAAATGGGAGAAACCAGTCCACGTCTAGGACTGAGGTTGCAACGGATTGTTTGAAACTGATGTTCAGGAGGAACGAAGGCAGAAAGCGGGAGAATGCGGGAAGCAGATGAAGCGGAGGGCAAGCTACACAGACCCATGAAAAAGAAGCCACCGAGACCAGAAGATGAGATGGAGGGTCAAGTCACTTGCTTCATCTGTACCTGCTCCTTGAGCGTCCACGCCAGCCCTTGATATCTTATCTCGCACCAGCAACAGGGTGACCTGCTATCTCTGTTGCCTTATAAAGGCTCCTGATAAATGCAGGTCCAGCTCTTCTAAACTGGACCCAGCAGCTCCGGGCCGCCTCGATCCCTCCTATCCATCATCCTTACGTACCACCGCCTCCTTCTCCAAATAGACAAACTTTCCAAATGCACCAAGGGGAAGGGGGTGGGTGGGAAGGTTCGGAGTGGAATCGAAAGAACATCCTCCCCCTTTCTCCCACGTATGTAGAGAAGTTAAGGGCCCTGTTTGCTCGTCTTATCTTCTGCCCCTGCAGCGTTCTTTCCACTGGCCCATTTGCACAAGGCAATGGAAACTTGGAAAGACAATAGAAGGCAGAAGGAAATCTGGAGCCTCGGGGATCTGTCTGTCTGGCCCCAGGGCGAGGGGTGGGCAGCAGAGCAAAAAATAGCTGGGTCCTAGGTAGCACAAGAACTCAGGTTTCAGTCTGAGCCTTGCGGGCACCTTGCTTCCGTGTAAGCCACGCTTCTGAGCCATGCAACCATCTGTTAAGGCATGCAGTAGAGTAGAAGAGTATCAGAGGAAAAGCCAAGGCTACCGCTTGGCTTAACTGATTTATATTCCAGCTTTGGATCCAGAAGGCAACTGTGAACATAGTAGCCGACCCAAATGAGCCAAAATGTTCTCAAAAAGAAACACGGAGTAGCCCCAACGACTGAGACACTCTTTCAAAAGACAGGGCATGCAACAGAACAGAGCCTTTGAAGCGAATTCAAGAAACTAAAGGGAAGGTTGCACATCAACATGCACAGACGTGTTTGTCCTGATCTTACAGAAGTGTTTCTCAACTCATTGTACACAAACCATAGCTGGATATCGAAGGAGTTGTAGGTGTTACATTTTTTTCAAACTCATTCTAACTGATCAAGGTCATAACACAACAGTTGTATAGATAAACAGGCAGATGATCTCCTCAGAAGGAGTGCTCTTTTTGGTTTGGAATGAGGGTCGGGGAGACAGGGCAAAAGTATCCAAAACCATGTGTGATGTAGATAATGTGGAGAGTGAAAAAAAAATCACTTTTCCCCTCACAGTTCTAGAAAGCAAGCTCATCAATTGACATTAAAAGCAAGGAGATCAGGGCCAACGGAGGAAAAGCTTTTTTACGTGGTCCGTAGTAAAACTATGGATTTCTCTACTGACGCAGAGAAAATGGGAGTTGGAGTCCCCCCGTCTTAAAGTTGCTGAGGTTGAGAGATGCTGGTTTTAGGCTATCACAGCTGCTCATAATGTCGGCTGATCGCCTTCTGAGTCGATTTAAGTGGAGGAAAAGGGGCTTCTGCCCCAGATTGTAAATCCCCCAAGACATCCATTCATCGTCTTGTTGGACGATGAATGTTGGACTATGTGGCCATTAGCCTTTTCCAGCAGGGCTCTTCAGTTGTTCTTATGGACTCCTTGGTGGGATGAAGGTTCTGGGATACTTGGTGGGTCCAAAGAAGCAAAAAATTGAGAACTACTACCATATAATCCGTTCTAACGGAACTATGTGAGGGAAATTTGAAAGAAAGATGCTAACAGATCTGCGGGAAATTCTTTGATATTGACTTTCTCTCTTCCTCCCCCTAAACCTTGATGCTCATCTAATGGAGCCAGTTGCAAGATAGTGGTTCAGGGGTGGAGGCCCAGAGATGTGCTTCCCTCGGATTGTCACCTTAAATTGGAGTGATCTGAACAGATAAATGTAAATTGGCTTCTGAATGATCAGAAATCGAGGATTTTGTCAACTGCCTTGAAGAGAGGGACCGATGTGTCGACTACGAAGCAACTAGTACCTTCCCAATGGATTAGGAATTATTAGGAACTGACTGGCAAATTCTTAAATGATAACAGAAATAAATAAAATGATCACTTGGGGACACAGAAATGCAACTCCTGCAACAGAAGAATGGATGGGCAAGTTAGTGGAAGAGATGGTGAAATTGAACTGCTTTGATTAAAGAAAATACTTGGTCTAGCTTTGCTTCTGCTCGGAAACCACTTTTTGCTCGAAACTGAAAGAAACGAGATTTTAACCGTGGGACTGGATAATCAGAGTAGTTTGTGATAGTAAAGTACTGTTAATATCAGAGGAAAAGGTTATTGTGTTTTATACTCGTCTCTGCACCAAATAAAATCAGGAGTTATTCTTTTCTATTCTTTTTGTTCTGCACGCCCTGCTTGTTCCCTGACACCCCCTCCGCTGCTTCTTTTCTTTAAACTCGTGTTTCTGTTTCCTTGTATTTTATCTTCTTTTGAAACATGATAAAAGTTTAGGGAGAAAAAAAGGAGTTGATTAGTAGAATCTTATCACACCCTGAACTTACACAGGACAATTATGATGCTTAATGCTTATGTATTCTGAATTTCATGCCTGGAGCCTAGAGTGGGATGACAGATAAGGACAGGAGAAATTCTCCGCTAAAGCAATTGCTTATTCTACGGATAACAGGTATTTTTTCACTTGTCTTTCAGCGTTTTCAAAGCTGAAAACAAAATATCCCTCCAATTTTCTCATCCTAAGAAGCTTGTAAAGTGAATGGGGCTGAAAGCTTGTTTGGGTTTGTAAATCAAAGTTTGGTAGTCATTACATTTTGGGGAGTTAAATCACATTCTCTCTGTTTTCATAATCTTCCAAGCTAAGTCTTCGATCTGATGATTTAAGCATGATTTGCCAAGCCGGTCATAAATCAGATTTGCATATCATGCTAAGCCATGGTTTATTGAACAAACAGTTATTGATTGGATTTGTGCAAAACACAAAATCATAAATTATGACTTCCCTCTTATAATAGCAGAGGCTACACAGTACACATAACCAAAATAAACTTAGTCTGGCTTAGTGTGATGTCTCAACAAATCCAGTAACCTAGTCCAAAGTCACTCATAGATCTTCCTGGATGTATATGGAGCTCAGCCTGGGTATCTCATCTAATAATCTTAAAAAGCTGCACAATACTGGCTGGGTGGGATTGGTTTGCCAAATAACTCATAAGCCAAACTCCAAATAAACCAATCAACCAATAAGTAAACAAATGTTCCAGCCTGCTTTTTCATTACCATACATTTGATAACAATAGGGGAAAATAGATAAATTAAGCTTTGCATGTGGCAAGACACATCACATGTTTGTTTGCTTCTGCAGCAAAGGCTCTAAGGCAGAGGAACAGGAGAAGAGGAAGCAGTTGGCAACTCTTAAGTGTTTCTTACGCTCCAGAGTGTTATGTAAGAAAATGCAAAATAGCTGAATTCTAATGCACAGATTTTAATTCAGCTTTGTCTACTGTGGATACCAGGTAATCATCACTTTGAATCAAATACACCTTTAGTAAATAAGTTTTTTTTTAAATCCATGCTTCATTCTATTGCTATGTAAGGTGATCCTTTTTTCCACTGAAAAGAAAAAATTGATCCGCCTGGCTGGTAATTGATTGAAACCATTTATATCGCCACCTATTTTCACAAGTTGATCCTGGGCGGTGAAGAAATTTAAAACCAAAAGAACTCTAGCCCAAATATTTCTTTATCCATAAATACTGCTTGCTTCTATGTTTATACACAGGAGGGCCAGTTTGGTGTAATGTTAAGATGCTCACCTAGACACCAGGAGACTGCAAGTTCTAGTTCTGCCTTCGGCACCAAAGCTTAGGGTGGTGATTTCAGGCCAGTCACCCTCTCAGTCCAACTAACTTCACAGGGTTGTGGGGCAAATAGGAGGAGTAAGGAGCATTGTGCATGTTTGCTGCCTTGAGTTACTTATCAGCGGGCAAGACCCATGCTCCACTGCTCTCTTACTGCACAGATGTTTGGGCTAAAAGTTGTCTAAGTGTTTTATTCACTTAGCAAATTGAAATGGTTATTCAGATAAACAGAAGTATCTTGGACAATGCTGGCTCTTCAGCTGTGAAACCGAGATAGCACCCTCCCCCTCCCAGAGTTGGACATGACTGGCAGGGGGAACCTTTATTCAGCTAAAAATCAAATAAATCAATACAATTTTTTAAAATCATATGCCTGGGGCCATTACCATTACCATTTCAAATTGCTAAGATAATAAAACATTCAGACAACTTTTCGCTGCAATGCCTCGGCAGCAAGGGAGCAGGGGTCTTGCCCACTGCTGAACTTAGTGTATCTCTGTGCATCTAAAAATGCTCTCATTCTTGGGCCACTGAAATAAACCACTTCCCAGCTGAAATGCACTCTTTTGCTCCATCTTTTACCGTCTTTGACACAAAGACGGTAAATGCACTGCTAAAACTCTCAGTGTCCATAGGTCTTCTCCTCCTCCTTCTCCTCCTTCTTCCTATACTATTATTTCTAAATATCCTGTGGGTGGGAATGATTATTTCTTCTTTTTATTTGTACTGGGGAGTTAACAGACTCTTAATCTCTTTACATTATGACCCAAGCTGGCATTTGAACTTTTTGCATATCCCGTTTGAAGTTCACCGAGAAAAGGATTAAGTAAATCTCTGAAAGAAAGCATTTACATGCCATGCTTTATTTTTTGTGGTATATCTGCTGGCAATAACAGGAGCTTGGTCTATAATAGGTGGGTGAGAGGCTGGAAAACAACTTTTTAGGAGCAGGTTTTGGTGGCTGTTTCCTTTCTTGAACAGCAGCACGAATGGCTTTTAGGCAAGACAACTGAGCTGGTCCATTATCTGCACAAGCGATGAGCCTCATCAAAATTCAACAGATATAATTCATCAATTCTAATGAACAATCGAACAATTACAGCACGTCTGCATTTTGGAAATAACAACCCTGGAGTGTTTTGAAACCAGAAGTACAGTAAAAACTATAAACAAACCCACATTAATGCTTGGGATAGATTCAGAAATTATGTGTGTCATAATGTTGCCAGAGATGAGATCCGGCTCTGCCATGAAGTTGAATTGTTTTGCCTATACACACACTATGGTATAGATTCAGAAATGGGAAATTGCCTATTCATACAAGGAAAAAATGCAGAATAAAAAGAAAACAGAGAATCTGGATCAGATAAGATACTGTGGAAATACATACATAGAAGGGACACACTCTCTTTCTTGAAAACATTCCATGAAGAAATACTTCGCTGAATCATTGTTTGCTATTTGTTAGGTATATACAACACTGTTGTTGTTGTTCAGTCGCGCAGTCGTGTCCGACTCTTCGCGACCCCATGCACTGCATTACGCCAGGCCCCCTATCTTGCACTGCCTCCC
>JANHZU010005151.1:30238-41549 GCA_032468055.1 Acrochordus granulatus | reverse complement strand
GGACGCACTTTCCCCGGCCCGAGCAGAGGCCCCGCCCTCACCTGCCCAGGAACGCCAGGGCCGCCGGGGGCTAGGGAAACGACGCCCGGCGGCCTCCCACCGGCTCGGGATCCCGCGCTCCGGTTTGGCTCGGCTCCGCTCGGTTCGGCGCCTTCCGCTTCTTGGTCCCGCCTCTTCCGCCGATTGGAAAAGGCCGCCGCTACTGAACCCCAGAGCCCTCTCCCATTGGTGGATCGGCAAGGCCGGCGCCGAAAAACCGGCTGTCATGGAAACTGCGGCGTCGCTCTGGCCCGACGCTCTACGCGGGGAAGGAGGTTGGCAGAGCCGGAAGTGAGCGTGCGCTTCCAGATCCGGCGGAAGCGAGCGCGCGTTTGCGATTCGCGAAGCAGTGGGAAGCGCGGCGGCCGTGAGGGAAGAGGCGCCCCGGGAACGAGACGCGACGCCGCCACCATGGTGAGCTTGGGCTGGACGGACGCCCCCAGGCTGGCCTGTCCGTCACCCTCTCGCCCGCTGACGCTTCGCGTTCTTTTCCGCAGACGGTGGGCAAAAGCAGCAAGATGCTGCAGCACATCGACTACCGCATGCGGTGCATCCTACAGGACGGGCGCGTCTTCATCGGCACCTTCAAAGCCTTCGACAAACACATGAACCTCATCCTGTGCGACTGTGACGAGTTCCGCAAGATTAAGTGAGCCCCCGCGGGCCCCGCCGGGAAAGGGCCAGGGGGCCACGGGGGGAAGGGGCCGGGAGGAGGTAAGTGAACGACGCTGTCCTTTCCTTCGCAGACCCAAGAACTCCAAGCAGCCGGAGCGGGAAGAGAAGCGCGTCCTGGGCCTGGTGCTTCTCCGCGGAGAGAACCTGGTCTCCATGACTGTGGAGGGGCCTCCCCCCAAAGACGTAAGCAGGGGACGGCGGCTCTGGGGTCCTCACAGGGCCCTTTGGAAGCTTTGGATCTGGCTGCAGGGTGCAGCCACTTCCTGTTGGGGGCTGAGGGGTGGGTTGCATTTCTTAGCTAAAGCAGCAGGGGAAAATGAATTCTTGTTTATTTCGTCAGTATTTAATAGAGTCTGTTTGTTAGGACTTAGATTAATAACAGAGGCTTTGACAGTTACAATATAGTAAAGGAGAGCTTGCTATGAGGAACTAATAAGGAAAGGAATATTGTATTAGCAGTAGAGAAGCCATGGCAAAATAAAACTATGATTTGGCAACAGAAAAAAAATAAATTTAAACTTCCAGGGAAGGAAAAGTTGGAGCAGTGGAAGAAAGACCTCTCCGTGTGCCTTCTCTGAATTATTTTATGCTTGCCAAACCATATCAGGCTCCTGACAGCTGAGCACAGCGAGTGTCTTGTGAAGGATCCCAGAACCACAAATTTTCTGCAGTGTCTCTGGCTCTTTTTCAGACTGGGATCGCTCGTGTGCCACTGGCTGGTGCAGCAGGAGGACCTGGTGTTGGCAGAGCTGCTGGAAGAGGAGTCCCAGCTGGAGCTCCCATGCCCCAAGCACCTGCAGGCTTGGCTGGTCCTGTCCGTGGGGTTGGTGGACCATCCCAACAGGTGAGAAGAGCCACGTTTAG
Source organism: Acrochordus granulatus (assembly GCA_032468055.1). NCBI lineage: Eukaryota > Metazoa > Chordata > Lepidosauria > Squamata > Acrochordidae > Acrochordus > Acrochordus granulatus. The sequence continues at coordinate 39,971 of JANHZU010005151.1, read as the reverse complement.
GCTGCTGACTGCCTCAGGAACAGAATGCTGCTTTTGCCCCAGGCAGTTTGTGGTCAAATCCTTTTTTCTTCTCCTTTCTTTGTGGGCATGGATAATGGAAGGATGAATGGGGAATCAGATTCAAATTATCTGAATTGTTTTTTCCTTTATAGGTGATGACGCCTCAAAGTCGAGGAACAGTTGCTGCTGCAGCTGCTGCTGCAACTGCCAGTATAGCAGGAGCCCCAACCCAATATGCCCCAGGCCGTGGAGGCCCTCCCCCTCCTATGGGAAGGGGAACTCCTCCTCCAGGTAAGTTTTAACTAAGTTGCCCCCACCCAGCACTACTGAAACCGACATGACCTGTGATGAATAATAGTATCTGAGCATTGCTGTGAGGAGCTGTTGTCAAAGCAGGATTACTCTGAGGTCTCTGCTAGGCTAAAAGGAAGTAGGGTTGGGACTGCTAGTTGTTGATGTTTCAACTTTTCTGCTGCAGGAATGATGGGACCACCTCCTGGTATGAGACCACCTATGGGCCCTCCTATGGGGATGCCACCAGGCCGTGGCTCACCAATGGGGATGCCACCACCAGGAATGAGGCCACCGCCTCCTGGGATGAGAGGTGAGTAGCATTTTGATGAAAGAGAGTTGAATTCTGAGATAAGTTATCATAGCTGTTCTTTGGCTCACGATGAAACGTGCTTGCAATAGCCAGGATCAAAACATACGGCCTCATAGTGCTACAGGATCCTTGCAGATGCAAATAATTGTCATTTGTTTTCAGGTCCCCCTCCTCCTGGCATGCGCCCACCTAGGCCTTGAGGCACATGCTGAACCAGTGGGACCTGTGTGTTAGAGTTGGAGGCTGATTTTGTTCATCGCAAGATGGCAGGAGCCTGATTGGTTGTGTATGTATGTGCTCTGTTTTTGATGCTATGTTGCTCTTTCTAATAAAATGTTACCATGTCTTTCTGTGGTGTTGTAAGCCCTGTGCTTGGGGAAAGAAAGCATGGGCAGTGTTCTGGAATTAAACATTTCTGCCTGCCTTGGTATCCTGAGGCCCATCTGCTTCAGTTTCTTTGGTAGTAGCTACCTGTTAAGTAGCCACCAAGTGCACACGAAGAAAAATGACGAAGGGAGGGTGTGCTTGTAAGATGCTGGGAGAAAAGTTCTTTGCATATGACACTTGTTGGTAAACATGGGCATGTTCACCATGTTAAGTGAGAAGAAGTCAAGGTTATTTAACTCTTGATTCTATCACCTAGTCACATGTAAATGGTTTGGGTATGCTGTTGTGGGTCATTAGGAAATCATTGTTGGAGGTAAGTCATATCTTTTGCTTTAATACTAACAAGGTGTAAATTAACTGTTGACAGCAAACTACACATAATTATATGTTGCATATGTTTCTTGAAGTGATGGGTCTGTTGTTTGTACTGAAATACCTTGGTGAGAGAAAGTTAAGATTGACAAAAAGCAGACCTGGGGTTAGTTATTGCATGCTGGCAGTGTCAAAATATAAATAGAAGAGAATATTTGTAGTTTGGGTTTGAACAATGGAGTCCCTGGAGTTTCTGAACTTGGTTGTTTGCTTGCAGACATTTAATGACCCAACTAGGTAACATCTTCAGTACACATAACAAAAGACTCCACAGTGTCAAAATAAGTAGACCATGCTATAGAAGCTCCACAGGAAGGTCCCAGCAGTTTCTGCAAATCATGCACAAAATCTCTGAGGTTTCCTTCCCCGGTTTGTATGGATGCAACTGATAATAGCTAGAATTCCATCTGCCAGAGTAACTTTTGGTGTTACTCTGGTGTTCACAGTTAGGAAATGAACAAAGCCTTGGGGTGGAGTCCTAACTCACAATCCAATCAGGAGAACAAACTCTTGTTGTAGGCACTTGGGCTCTTAAAATACAAGAGCTCTGATACTCCCTGAGCCAAAAATGGCTGTGCATAAGCTTCCTCCAGATTTTTGTTGTTGTTCAGTCGAGCAGTCGTGTCCGACTCTTCACGACCCCATGGACTGCATTACGCCAGGCCCCCCTGTCTTCCACTGCCTCCTGGAGTCTTCCCAAGCTCACACCCATCACACTGACAATGCTATCTATCCATCTCATCCTCTGCTGTCCCCTTCTCCTTTTCCCTTCAATCCTTCCCAGCATCACAGTCTTCTCTAATGAGTCCTCCCTGCGCATTATATGGCCAAAGTACTTGAGCTTCAACTTCAATATCTGTCATAACAACATACAGCACTGTAAACTACGATTGGCAAACCGTAACTTAGATTTGCTTGCCAAAGTAAAGCCAAAAGCAAACAACCATAGCTGTGACTTAGAATAATCTCAGCCAAAGGATCTCCATAACAAAACACTCACATTTAATAATAAATTGTATATACACACTTCCCTATTACAGGACCTGTCTGGCAAGTCAGTATTTAATCCCCAAGGCTTAATAGTTATTAACCAGCAACAGAAAATCACATCATAGTGTGTGTATAGGCAAAACAATACAACTTAATGGCAGAGCCGGATCTCATCTCTGGCAACATTATGACACACACATTGCTGTCAGAATTGGCATCTAGCTCTGCCACAAAGTTGTTTTGTAGTGTCTGTATTACTGAGGTGTGATCTGATGTGTCTGGTTAATAACTATTTATAGCAAAACTTGAAATAAAAATTGATTACTAATTGAATGTGAGTCAGCGGTGTCGAATAGCTACAAAAAAGGCAGATGCGTTTCCAACTTGCATCAACAGAAGTATTGTTTCCCAATTATGGGAAGTCACAATTGCATTCTCTCCCACACTGGTAGGACCCCTCCTTGAGTACTGCATGTAATCCTGGGATTTACATTTTAAGAAAGGTGCATAGAAATTGCAACAGATTCGATGAATCTTAGACTGGAAACTAAGTTCTATGAGTAACTTCCAGCCAACTGAGTGTTTTTGACCTCAGAATGTGAAAAGTGAGAAGGAACATGGTTGCGTTCTTGAAGTACCTGGACAATGTCCTACAGAAGGTGTTTCGGATCTGTCCTCTCTTGTTTCAGAGTCCAGGATTTGGAATTATGGATTTAAGCCATAAGAAGACAACTGAAAAAAAATTCAGACACCAACAAAAATTCTTAACAAAAGTTCAGCGGTTAAACTAATGACCCAGAAAGGTCATTGAATGTTCAAATGGAAGCTCAGCCTTTGGAGATGCTTTCAAGGAGCAGAGAGTTGGGTTGTTAGCCAAAACAGCTCCTTTCATTTCTCAAACTATATTATTTCTTTCACCCCAAATACCAGGATTTAACTTGCTCATCTTCCCATGTGGTATCATAAATTTTATATTGGACAGCTGGCTGGCCCCTGCATAGAGAAAAAGTGCTGAAGTGCTTTTTGAATAAAAGGATGGGATAAACGTTTAGAAATGAATAAAAACGGAGATAAAAAAAATTGACCTCCGGTATGGCACTGTTTAAAAAAAAGTATATTTGCCATGTTACAGGACTCTTTGCCCTTGAGCCAAAAGTGGTGCTCATTTGCAAAGCCATTACTCTGATCCAGAGACATGGAGGAGGTAGAATTCATTAGAAGATACAGCATTTCTCCTAATTTAAACAGAGGGCAAGGGTTCTTATCATTTTGCATATGCACATTATTATTTGCTCGGGCACATTAACCCAGCGCAAGAATGTCTGGGTCACACTCAAGCACTTTTGTTAATGGCCCATAATCTTTGGCAGTTCTCACTATCTGATCTCTCTCTTTTTTCAGTAAATCCTTGTGGGACTGTCGTCTCTGCAGCATAATAAATGTGGTCGTCTTTACAATGCCACCAACTCTAGCTAAGTTGATGTGCGGACTAGCCTACTGTCAACCAAACTGTGCTTTACAGACCAAACCCAGTTCCATAGATTCACACAGCTTTCTGAACCACAAAGCTCAATGCACACAAGTCCATAAGCACAGAGAGCGTCTGTTAATTATGCCAACTGCATCTGCCGTGCCAGTGGTGTGGGACCAGTGTCTTTGCTCTCTTTGTAGCAACAGGTTAAATAAGAGTAGCTCATGCCCTTGTTTGGATATATCATGTGCAGCAGATGTGGGCCAAGTTTTTTGACCCCAGCAGTCACACTGATTTTTAAGAGGAGGAAGAGGAGGAGGAAAAACTGAATTGCAAAAAGGAGGAGGGCAGAAATGTTGTGATAAACAAATGTGTGCACCCTTCAGACATCCATGTCCATCCCATTCCTGGGGTTACTAGAATAAAAAGGAAGCATTTTGACTCTCCCTTGTAGAAAACTTACCGAGGAGTGCCTTGGCAACTTCCCATTTCGGAGTTCATATATCATTTTGAGATCCTCTCCCTGTTCCTTGTTTAAGCAACTGTCCAACTATTGGGTTAAGAGCAGCAAAATTTTATACAGGGTTGCCCAGGTACTTCCTAATGAAAAAGGACAACAGGCAGGGATTTGTGGGATGCATTTTGGGACAAGTCCCACTGTCTTTATGAGGAGAGTGTAAATATCTACAGCATCCAATCTGCCTATGAAAGAGTTAAAAGAAAAGTCTATCAGAATGTATAAGGGCTGTTGCATTAGGATTGCAAAAAACTAGATGGGGGAGTAAAAAGGTAATGAAACTAGCTTTTTGTTGCTATCTAATTCTTGGAGGCACAGTGGCCTAGAGGTTAAGATGCTGGGTTTATTGGTGGAAAGGTTGACAGTCCAAGTTTGACACCCAGGTGCCATGTAATGGGGTGAACTTCTATTATTCGCCCCAGCTCCTGCCAACCTAGCAGTCTGAAAGCATTAAAAATGCAAGTAGATAAATAGGTACCACCTAAGTTGGTGGGAAGGCAATAGTGTTCTGTGCGCCTTGGCATATAGTCATGTTGGCCATATGACCGTGGGAATGTCTTTGGACAATGCTGGCTCTTCAGCTATGAAACGGAGATGAGCACCACCCCATAGAGTTGGCCACACCTGAAAGGGGAAACCTTTACCTTATCTTCTACCTTTAATGAGCGTCTAGAGTTTTGTCATTCCAATATGGTGCTACACTGAGTTGATTCATTGATTAATGGATTATGGAAAAACATTTTCATCAATCAAATAGACTTCTCTGAATGGGGCAAGTTGTCCTATAAATTTAATGGTTTTGTACTGTTAAAGGATCCAGCCTGGTCAAGATGTTCTTGTAGGATTCTGCCCTGCAATTCTGGAACTGGTAAAGTGTTTTTGAGACAGGACAGCACCTGTGACTGTCCTGAGGCAAAGCCTCTTATGGTATTGCAGTTACTTTCTAATAATATTCTATAAAAATGTTTCTGTATGAACAGGAGTGAGCTGAAGGATGCACAGATGATACAGGGAAAACTTTGATTCTTCAGCTAGCTAATCTAGGTATATAACAGGACATTTGTTTGATCTATGTGCTAAGTTCATATCCAAACAGAGACAAATTTCATTCTTTGTAGAAATATTTGTTCCCGAGGAAACCTGATGGGGAACAGCAATATGATCTGATATTAATACTGGGAATTTCCATTGTATCTTCAGACTCAATTATGTTCATCTGCAATGATCAGTTTCACTAATTCATCAGTTTCATGCTGCTCATTCAACCTCATGTCTCGCAGATGGTCTAAATGTTCCTTCTGGCAGTGTTTCGCAACTTGGGCAACTTTAAGATGTGTGTACTTCGACTCCCAGAATTCTCCAACCAGCAAAGCTGACTGGGGAATTCTGGGAGTTGAAATTCCCACATCTTCAAGATTCCAAGGTTAGGAAACATTCCCTTAAGGAGTATTGCTTTATTAATGAACAGTTTTATACAGATAACAATCATTAATTATATTAAACCAGAGCTTACAAGATGTAATGGCAAGTGTTTAAATCCCCTTTCAGCCCATGAAAGCATAACATGTTGGCAATCAGCTTAGCATGCTTAACTGTTGGAGCATTTATGTGACCAATCTCAGAGCAATGCAAACCTGGGCAACTTACAACACAAAACAACCAAAGATAAAAATAGTCAATAATAATCAATACTCAATAAAAAGCAATGCAGTTCATTTTATACGCTCTCCTGATGGGAACTTTGCTCATCCCAGGCCCAGTGCCCAAGGGGAATAGTCAAGTTAAAGTCTTTCTAAAGGACAACAGAGTCAAGATCAACCAAATATCAGGATGGATAGGGAGATCATTCCATAAGGGAGGCATCATTGTGGAACCCAGTAAGGTGTTTTTCAGCACCACAGTTTATAAGTTATCTTCTTGTACAAAATTAGCCAACTCCATTGGTTGCATGTTAAACAAATCCATATGGTGTGGAAATTAATCTAAAATCACTCAGCTTTCACTCATTTAAAAAAAAACTGTCATTGGAAAGGGATCCTAATGAGCCATTTAAAGACCTCATTTATTTGAAGGACTACTCCAGTGCCAAACCAGCTAAAAATTATTCACTGTATTCATCTTCCACCTTTGTTTAAGAGCTCAAGGCATCAGCCATGGTCTTCCGTCTTCTCATTCTACCTTCACAACAAAGTAAAATGAGTTATGATGACACATAATGACAAGTTCAAAGCTACCCAGAAAACTCCATGGCTGATGGAAATGTCATAACTCTAGACTAAATATTCTAATGCTAAATATCATCATCAGGTAGCATGATGACTTTGAGGTGGCCTGTTCAGGGATATGGAGAGAATACAAGGTAACTGGTCACAACATCCTCCCCTAGAAAGAGGTCTCATGTTCACATAATCACCTTGAATTCCTTAGAACAGTATTTCTCAACCTCCGAAACTTTAAGATGTGTAGACTTTAACTCCCGGCATTCTTAAAGTTTCTGAGGATAAGAAACATGACAGTAAAAGATCAGCATGGAAGGAAGCAATAATCAAGCATGATCTGGGACACCTTGTTGAAAAAATGTCCTACCATTTGTTCCATACAGAAAGAAATATTTCTCCTGTAGGGCTATGTTTGAGATGGAAACTCTCCTCACTTTTCAGAATTTTAAGAGTAGCTCAGTTATCACCCAAGCGGGTAATTGATGATTTTAAGTCAGAGCATGTTGGCAAAATAAGTTGTTGTGAAAGTCAGAGAAGGCAGTATGAAAAAGTGACCTGGGAGAAAATCACTTCCTCATCATATCATGTTCAGCACAAGTTTAGAACAGCTGTTGACCTGAAAACATCATTTGTTAATCATTTTTCTATTGCTAAATAGGTACCTAAATGTTTTGTGTCTCAAGAAGTATTATCAATCTGGATTGCCAACTTTTTGTCAATAGTTTCTGTGCTGTTGCTAAAAGTACAATTTGTTTCACAGACATGAGTAGACCTAATAGAGATGTGTGCTCTGAGAAAGTGTTAAGAGTTTGCTTCTGCAAAAAGGAGATAAACTGGTGCTTCTCAAATTTGGCAATGGGTGTCCTTCAACTGCCAGCCAGCATGTTAAAGATGCCAAGTTTGAGAAACATTAAGATAAACCACCAATATCCTGACAAATTGCCACTTTTAGATCATCTGTTTTCCCTCTGTTCCTCTCCAACAAGCAGGTTTTCTTCTTATTTCTGGACACTATGAGAAAGCTGCTTATCCATTTGAAGCAATGATTCCAGATTCTATGGGTTTGTAAGCACTCACAGATTACTTTTTTTGCTTCCAGCATGGAGGAATAAAGTAAATCCATATGGTTCACACAACACGTTGAACCACATATAACTTACAAGCAAAGTGTAATGTGAATTGTAACCACAATTCAGCTGATCATGCTGGTGAAAGCAGTGATGGTAGAAATGGCTTCCAGATTTGACAGAACAAAACATGAACTGCTATAGCTGGGATACAAAAATCAGGTTCAGCACTTGATGGTGGCAGAGTTTGAGTTTGCTGTCACTCTTTGCTACCATCTGATAGTCAGTTTGGGTTTTGCATCTGATAGCCCACAAAATCTACAGAAAATAGGAAAGGCCACCAACAGAGGGAAGAGCGAGAGGATTCAGAGGTCACTCCATCTGCACAAACTGTCTCAGAATTTAGGGTTAACAGATATTTTAAACCAGGGTTTCTGTATCTCCAACAGCTTCATGACAGGCTCGTTATTCAGTAGGGGAAGCTTTCCTTAGCTCAGGAGTTTAGAGTTAGGGGAAGCTGTATCAGTCTCCTTTCTGCTTATCACCCAACCCCTGAAAATACAGAAATACATGCAGGTATTCCCTTTCATCATTACAAAAAGGCAATAGTCAGAACTTCATCAGGCAGAACTTCATCAGATGCAATCAAGTAAGTATTGAAGCAAACAGAATATCATCAGGCGCAATCAGCAAGAAGCTACCTTTGAAGAACCTTCTTACAGCCTCAGAATGACATCTGGGTTACAGGTCAACCAGCAGCGCATCTCCAGTCATCTCTTCTACTCACACTGAAGATATTATGTAGGCTGCCCCAGCAAGCCTGTTCCCCAAACAGCCACACTCTGATCCTAAGGGAAGGATGGAAGCATGTTCCTGGGTGATGTGCCTGCTTCCACCTAATAAACCTATGGAGCAATGCTATGGATTTGATGTCTCCTCCCCTGCCCTGTTCTTGCACACAGGCTCAGAGCCATGCGCCAGCCATTCCATATTCATCGAAACTCCAGCCCCACCCAAGCTGGCTAAGGCTGTCCTCTTGCAACAGTAACTAGGCAATGAGGTCCTGAGAAAGGTGGCATGGAGGAACAAGCACAACCTTGCCTGTTCCATGGGGGATTCTCCCTAGATAGAAAGAACTTACTGGCACTGGCTGAAAGAAATAGAATGAACTTATTGGCACTGGCTGAAACAGGAACCAAACACACACCCCTTTTATTTGAATAAGGCCAAACCTTTCCAAATGTCTTGGTTGCAACTGGTTGGAAAGAAAAGGTTGACTAGCAACTTTCTTTTTTTGTCATGTCTCCTCAAAGTTCTCTACACCTGACCCCAGCTCTTAGAGGAAGTACAGGTAGTCCTCGACTAACAACTACAATGGGGACCAGAATTTCTCTTGCTAAAGGAAGCAGTTGTTAACTAAGTCATGCCCAATTTTATGACTTGTTTGTTGCAATCATTAAGCAAATCATTGAGGTCATTAATTGAATCACACAGTTATTAAATTAATCTGGCTTCTCCCATTCTCTTTCCTTGTTGGAAGCTGGCTGGGAAAATTGCAAATGGTGATCCCATGACCCTGGGATGACAAGTGACTGTGAGGACGCTACAACAGTCATAAGTGTGAAATCCGGTTGTAACTTATTTCAACACCACGGTATCTTTGAATGGTTATTAAACAAATTTGTAGGTTCGAGGACTACCTGTAAATCTAAGTCATCCTTAGTTGGACTGGAATTAGTCTTTTGCCCATGTTCCAACACCATGCAAAGGCAGCTTTGAGGTGGGTTAAATTGGATAACCATTAACTTGGAAGGAAGTGGGGGAGCTACAGAGAGACGAAAGTTTTTAGAGGAGGGAGATAGGGAGGAAAGAAGAGGATTCTCTGTGTAGCACTTAGCAAAAGAAGGATCTGTTCTAAATGTTATGGCCCCTTTAGCAAATATATCCCTAGTGCCCTTCCTCAATGAACCTTCTTCTTGGTCACTAAACAATGGTTTATTCAACCACCGATGAACTACAATTCATTATGTCGAGTCAAAATTATGGATGACAAACCAACAGCTTGTTTTTCTGAACCAGACAAACCATCTAACATCATAATGTGTC